>JAQFYQ010000106.1:0-22285 GCA_034694885.1 Buchholzia appendiculata | reverse complement strand
GTACAGCGCCCTCGTGATGACTTAGGTTATAATTACGGTGCTTTATAAATTGTCCCCAATATTATTATTATTATTATGATCATCATCATCATCATTAGCATTCAGTTTGTTTCATTAGGCAGCGGTGTGTTTCATGCGCTTTCAGTTCATAGTTGCTTGTTTGGAGTTGATGTACTTATTAGTTGTGTTTACTTTGTTTGTTTAGAGTTGATGTACTTGTTAGTTGTGTTTACTTTGTTTGTTTAGAGTTGATGTACATATTAGTTGTGCTTACGTTGTTTGTTTAGAGTTGATGTACTTATTAGTTGTGTTTACTTTGTTTGTTTAGAGTTGATGTACTTATAAGTTGTGTTTACTTTGTTTGTTTAGAGTTGACGTTCATGGTAAGGACAACTCGGGACTCATTGAGAAGGTCTGTGCTCTTATATTTATGATGTTTTTTTTTCACAAACATATAAATCAATTTATATTCATGTGTATAATATGGTGGCAGTGATGCATTGTGTCTGACGAGGATGATAATTTCTGAGAGGAAATGCAACCAGCTTATTGGTTCATATTTGCGGGATTCAATGAAACATCTTGTTTGTGATGTGGTCAGACAAATTCTGTCGTCACCTTGTGTCCTTCCTGATCAGGCTCGAGAAGAAATTTGCCAGACGTATTTGACGTTGTACAATATGGCGACGAACTAAAGGCGAGTTGTACTTTGTGCTATTGAAATAATCTATGTTCTCTTCAAATACTGCAGCTTGATGATAAGTATGCAATATTATGCATGAATATGGACGGTGAGTCTGAGTGAATGAATGAATATGGACGGTGAGTCAGTACATTAGCCTAATTCTCGGCCAGCTTGATTTAGATGTAGAAGCAGAAACTTGAATGCATTTTCTAAATGATCTGTCTATTATACATTGTATGATAAGATTCATTGCTGATTGCCTTGTGGAATAGGTTATCTCAATATACGGACAGCCAGAGAATTGCTCAAACGCCTGCAAGGAAATACTCAAGGTCATTCAGAACGAGTCTGGAGGCCTAGTCAAGCCGTACGTAGAATGTAGTGTTACAAGTTACAGTAAAGGGGGGCTGGGCTTTCATTATTTCTCTCTGTCTGTGAATCTATATGCAGGTATTGACAATAAGCTGACAGTTTTGTGCAAGTGCAATATTTCACGTTGAACAAGACAGTTTGCGGGTGTGTATAATAATTCGAATCCGCGCCGGGAGTGTTGTCTGGTAACAAACTTGGGCATGTTGTTCACGTCCCATTGCCTGTATGGGAAGGACCTTTGGCCGCCCACCCGTGCTCATCTGGTCTAGTCGGTCGGTGTTTAAGTCGTGCGTAGTAATACGTAAGACAAATAACCATCGCCAGGACCTGTCTCCGGACAGAGCACTATCATCATAATAATGTAAGACAGTTTTTGAGTGCGTATGTAGCATGACAGTGTGTACAACTGTACATGTATGTGCATTAGAAAGCAGGACAGTTTGTATGTAGACAGCTTGACAACAGGCAAGACAGTTTGTGTGAAAGTGTAAGCATTCAAGACAGTTTGTGTGAATGTGTAAGCATTCAAGACAGTTTGTGTGAATGTGTAAGCATACAAGACAGTTTGTGTGAATGTGTAAGCATGCAAGACAGTTTGTGAGAGTAAAATGCGTGGAAGTCAGTTAAACAGTTCTGTATTAGTGGAAGTTAACAAGTCAGTTTGTGAGAGTAGAATGATTTGCAGTATGCAAGGCAGTTTATATGTGTGAGAGTTAACTAGCGTGTAAGCTAAACAGTTTTTGTAGAGTGTAGTAAGCAATACAGTCTGTATTTTTGTTGTTGTATATCTGTATTTTTGTTGTATGACTGCCCCACAGAGGTATACTGCTGAAGATGCTGACGAACGACCGGTACTGTGGACGACTGATCGGCAAGGAAGGACGGATGATCAAGAAGATACGCGAAGAGACCGGCACAAAGATCGTAGTGAAGAACGTTCAGGAGATGGCAGCACTCTACCCGGACCGAGTAATAGCCATTCGTGGCAACATCGACAGCATGGTGCAGGCAGAGCTCGCTATCTCTACCAAGCTTGCCGAGTGCATCGAGCAAGACCTCAAAGTGGTACTGGCATTGATATTCGCTGAGCATTTTAGATTGTGTTGAACACTGTCTTTCTATTTTTTTTGAGTTTCAGTGGAAATCTCATACAGGATCATTATTCTAGATCGTTCCAGCAGTGATTGGCATTGTTTTTGTGTTTTAATTTTGCATGTTCCAACATGCCGAAAGACTCGTGTAACGGGTGTCCCTATAGAATCGCACGTATTGTGAGATTTTTTGCTCGGTCAGTGTTTGTTGTCACCGTTGTAATACTTTAATGAGCACTTGGATTCAATTCAATTGGAGCATGGATTCTACATTGCAGTACGAATGGCATTTAAATCTAGGTAAAACATTTTTGTACGAACTTGATAAATGCAGTTGATGAATCCAAGTACGCATGAGGAATATGCTTAGTTTAGTAGGCAGAAGTGCATTAATCAAAGTACAGGAGGTTTCCTAGGATGTTGTTCTGCAGCATTGACTGGATATACATGACATGTGTTGCAGGTTGAGGGTAAAGCTTGCGATGTGGTTTTGATATTTTGAGTGCCAGCACAAATGCTGGTAGTTATTTCATTAAATTAATTTTTTGTTCTGCAGTGCTAATCACCTTTATTAATCATGATATTAAATTTCCAGGTCATGATCATATGCATCCTCAGCATTCAGTCTCAGTGTATCCATATCCGATTGCACACTCCACCCAAGTATTATACTCCTTTGCCTTTACCAGTTTGCCCTTTCATGTCCTGAAACTGACATGCCTTGTCCACGCAGACAAACACATCAGAAATGCAAAAAATCAGCTCTTATTGTAATTTAGTGTACTTGATGATGCAGGGGCAGAAGTTCTACGGGTCCGTGCAGTCGATGGTACAGCCGAGCTACATGCTGAGAGGTCAGGCTCAGCTGGTTACCATGGAGAACACTTGTCAGGTCCAGATACCCAACGCTGCAGTCGGTGCAATCATAGGAGTCGGCGGTGCAAACATCAAGCAGATGATGCGCGATTCTTGCGCATACATCACGGTCAGTTTCTCTAGTTCTGTAGCTGAACATCAGTGTAAGATTATATTCTCGATTTGATGGTGTCCAGCTGTGAGAGGTAATATTTGCATGGCTTGTTATGTTTTAATTGTCAGGTTTTAATTGTGCATGAAGCATGTATAGTTTATGATGAATCTGTAGAGTTGTAAGTTACTGATTGATGTTAGATCTTTGTGCGCTTGTCTATGCATCTTTGTGTGATTGTCTGTGCATATTTGTGTGATTGTCTGTGCATCTTTGTGCGCTTGTCTGTGCATCTTTGTGCGCTTGTCTGTGCATCTTTGTGCGCTTGTTTGTGCATCTTTGTGAGCTTGTTTGTGCATCTTTGTGCGCTTGTCTGTGCATCTTTGTGCGCTTGTTTGTGCATCTTTGTGCGCTTGTTTGTGCATCTTTGTGCGCTTGTCTGTGCATCTTTGTGCGCTTGTTTGTGCATCTTTGTGCACTTGTTTGTGCATCTTTGTGCGCTTGTTTGTGCATCTTTGTGCGATTGTTTGTGCATCTTTGTGCGCTTGTTTGTGCGTCTTTGTGCGCTTGTTTGTGCATCTTTGTGCGCCTGTCTGTGCATCTTTGTGTGCTTGTTTGTGCGTCTTTGTGCACTTGTTTGTGCATCTTTGTGCGCTTGTTTGTGCATCTTTGTTCGCTTGTTTGTGCATCTTTGTCTGCTTGTCTGTGCGTCTTTGTGCACTTGTTTGTGCATTTTTGTGCGCTTGTTTGTGCATTTTTGTGCGCTTGTTTGTGCATCTTTGTGCGCTTGTCTGTGCATCTTTGTGCGCCTGTCTGTGCATCTTTGTGCGCTTGTTTGTGCATCTTTGTGCGCTTGTTTGTGCATCTTTGTGCGCTTGTTTGTGCATCTTTGTGAGCTTGTTTGTGCATCTTTGTGCGCTTGTCTGTGCATCTTTGTGTGCTTGTCTGTGCATCTTTGTGTGCTTGTTTGTGCATCTTTGTGTGCTTGTTTGTGCATCTTTGTATGCTTGTTTGTGCATCTTTGTGCACTTGTTTGTGCATGGGATTAGGTGGAGCATAAAGTGGAGTCTGACCTGACTCCGGCGTCAGAGCGTATCGTGACTATCAAGGGAACGTCAGAGGCTTGCTGAAGGGTTAGTTTTTGCAACTTTCTGATTTTTTACTGTGTTATATAGATATTATATTGTGTTGTTGTGTCTGTATATTATAAAGTGTCGTGACGTTATATGCCCAGTGGTGTCTGGTTTTAAAGTAGACCTACATTTTGTACGCCACGTTCCTCCAGGTACTCAACATGTCAAGCAGTGGGATTGAAGCAGTAAGATCAGGAAGGGCATCCGGCTGTAATTCTTTGCTTCGGTAGAATTTCATACGGTCATATGCATTGTGATCTACTGAGTAGAATGATTGTGAGCATGTCTGTCAACAAATCCTTCCTAATTGTGAAGGAGAATAATTTTTGCAACGCTTAGCTCACTTTAGTTAGCTCTAGTGCTAGTTATGTACTGTGTCTATGTGTAAATGGTAAATAATAAGTAATTAATTAGTTAATAATGATGATTATGATGTTATTGTAAGCATTAGTTGATCAATTCAATGAATTGTTTATTCTTTCTGCAGCAATCTTGCATTGTTTTGTATTAAGTTTCTGTGTGCAATATTTGCAGGCAAATTTCTTTGTCTTTGAGAAGATGAGGTCGGAGGGTTTTTCCGGGAACGACGACGTTCGTCTGATGACGTTGATCCGTGTTCCTCGTATTTCCGTCGGCAAGATCATAGGCAAGGGCGGCAAGAACGTGAAGGAGATCCAGCGTGTCACCGGCAGCATCATCAAGCTGCCCCTCGAGAGAGCAGTGCATCAGACCGGCGGGGAGGACGTCGTTGTAGAGGTGCACGGAAACTTCATGGCCACCCAGGTGTGTACATTGTGCGTCTTGACTTTGTATACAGACGACGAAATCTGAGAAATATAAATTTGGTTTATACGTATGAGAATGTAATTAAATATGTACTGCAGAAACGAATGCATGCACTAGAAGAATTGTTTGATTTGCCAGTTTTTTATTTATAATGTGATTTCATTTTATAATTCAATGTGTCTTGTCTTTATTGGGGTTTTTTCTGGAAGGAAGAATGTAGTGAAGTATTTACTTAACTGTTATTTATATTGGTCTGATCATAAATAATTTTTCGTTAAAGATTGAGTTAAATTTGATCGTGAAATAAAGTGCCGTAGCCATGGTTCTGAACGTGCTCAGCAAGTTTAAGTTGGTGTCTGTTTATGGCATTATTATTCGTAGTATCTGAATTGTTGTGTTTGCCTCTACCTTTTCCGGAAATTAATAAAAAGTTGAAAGTGGATGTTGAGAATACCATTCCAGCACCCGGTAAAGTGCATGTTATAACAAGCAACTGCGGGATAGTTGTCTGATCGAAGCTGTAGCAAGAGTACTGTCATCTGCTCTTTACATCTTTACATCTTGTACTTTCATGGTGGTTTATTTTAGCCTATGCTTGCCGCCACTACCTAACCAACAAACAGGAAAACGTTCCTTGAGGAAGGGAAATTACCCATGCCCTGTACAAATTTGCGTCGACATTCGGTTGTTATAATCCACCCATAAAGACCCCTCAATGACATTACGCTTAAATCTTTCTGACAAGAAAAAACTGACGTAAAATGTTAATGACGATGGTGTTTGCCTCGACCGATTTTTGTTTGTATTTAGCACATTTGTATTCCTGTATTTGTTTACCTGTATTAATGCATGCGTTGACATACTCTGATGTACATATGCTTTGAATGTGCATTGTGTGTTGCGTGCAGAGTTGACATACTCTGATGTACATGTGCTTTGAATGTGCATTGTGTTGCGTGCAGAGTGCTCAATGTCGTATCCGTGCAATCGTGGATCAGCTGATGCAGCAAGTCAGCGCCAGCTCCTCTGGCGCTTCCGTCGGTCTTCCGTTTCACGTTAGACGACCTGGTACCCGGCCAGCAGCTGTTGCCTAGGCAACCAACGCATGCGACGCATAGCTTGCGATATTCCGCATACAGTTCGAGAGTAACGATGGAGGCGGACTCGTGCTTGTCTTGCGTTGTTTACTGATGAATTTATTTCGGAATTTGAAGACGTTGTTTATATTGTTAGTTTTATAAGGTACGTATAAATGAAGCGGTTTATTCAAGACGTGTTGTTTGTTATTCGGATGAGGCTATTTCTATGACCATTTTTTGTTTTGCAATGTTTGAGTTTATTTGTAGATTCTACAGTCTTGGCAGGGCTGACCGTGTTTAGTCGCATAGTTGTGTTGTATTGATGCCGCGTTGAACGAAACATCTATTTGTACTCCTGTACGTTCGGTTAAGTTTTCATGGTGAAGTATTTTAATTTTGTTTTGTTTTCTTGGGTAGAGAATTATATTTTGTTTTGAAGAATTACTCCATTTGATTTCTTGCATCTTGTGTATAATTCAGTGTAATGTTTCTGCTGCGATCAGTGTTTCTGCTTTGGACTTTTTCTTGAGCGACTTTCAACAGTAGAATTTAGTCTTGGTATTAAATTTGTTTATTGTACATGTTTAGGTACAATGAACAGTTGTGAAGTTTGAGTAACGTGTAAATAAAGACTTTATTGAGTGAACGGTTATTAAGATGTTTGTATTTGTTGTTTTCTGTTGTTCCCATGTTCAACCGTACTGTCGAAACACTTCAGGATTCATTATTTTGTTATTACCGTAAGATTGCTATGTAAGTCGCTATGGAAGTGTGTAATGCAGATTGTTCAAAGCAAAACTTGTCTACTCAATGTATTCTGTGTACACTGCTATATCTACAATGTGCCTGTATCTATCGTTGGTGTGCTAAGCAATACAGTCATTTTTAATTATTATAATTTCTGTATAAATGCTTGAAAGCTTCCTTTGAAGTTTGTATATTGAAACAGTATACTAGCCGATGATAGTATTTTATATTTTGTTATGAAAACTTACAAATGAATACTTTTTCATGTTATACTTTTTTTGCTTGAAAACAAAGTATGTTAAGGTTATTTTTGATTTTAAATTGAAGATAACTTTTTGAATTTATTTTCAAAACTAAAAGAAGATTAGATGTCGGTATTAATTGAGAACCAATACTTGTGTTACTAATTACAACGTAGTATCATCCCACTTGAACCATTCAGTAATAAGTTAACATAATACAACTCATCCTTTCATTCATTGGCTTCACAACATTCCTTATAGGCACAGTTGCCCGGGAGATTGATGGTTCGGCCTTTTTTGGAAGAAATATTTTGAATCGAATCTGCATAATATTTTCAAAAATTTCGATCCAATGCAGCATAATAATGCAGAGAATTTTTGTTACAATGGACATGTTGTGTTTAATCTACTTTAGAGAACTGAACTTTGCTGTGTGACAATCAGATTTAAGTAAAGAGCTAAACTGTATAATTACAAGTTATAAGTGCGTATAATTTGTGTATTTGGTTTCTCAAGGATATACCGATACTCGCAGGATGTAATGTGAACTTTTCTGTTGCCAATTATCTTTCAATGTACGATGTGTTGTGTATATTTAAGATTTGCAGGTTTGCATACAGTATTAAGTTAAATGTGTTATGAAATAAATAAAGTTCTGCTCTCTTTGAAATATCTTGCATCTTTTGTAGTTGATACAGTCCTATTCCTTTTCCCCTCGCCCCTGCCCCTCCCCCCAGGGAACATCTGGTAACATGTCGCCAGGTAACTGCCAGATATTATTCAAATTAACGTATGAACGAGTAGAACTATGAAGAAAAAGAATAAGGAAGAAAAATTCGAGGATAAACAGAATATTTCTTGTGATCTTCTTTATGTTGATGTTCTAAAATCGAAGTTGCCAACCTTTCCCACCCAGTATCAAGATTCGCAACTTCGTATAGGTATTCAACTTGAGCATTTCTTTCACTAATATACTATTTCCAATCAAAATAATTTAATATAGATATTTTGTTCAGCTGATATATTTGTCGTAATGGACTTTGTTCAAATCTTTAATGTGTTTCTTTGGCTCCAGAACCTACAACCTGCTTAACTCACTCTCTGATGTCCTTGATAATTGATTTCATATTGAGATAAATAGTTGATAAATTGGAGCATCAATTGATTCAGTCTTTAATTGATTAGCGGTTAACTTGAATAGTTTATTACCTTGAAAGGACACTAATGATAGATGACACTGTAGTATGACTTCAGTGCTGAAGGACAAACTATAAAATTCAATAAACTACATACAATAAAGACGGCATCAGCAAACACCGCTCTCTATAACCTAAGTTGTAGAAGAGACGAAGTTGTTGTACATCGATGTCGAATTGGCCACACTAATATAACACACTCGTATCTTATATCCAAAACTGATGCTCCTCATTTCAATGTCTGTAATTGTCCACAGACTGTGGAGCGTTTTCTTCTTAATTGCAAGAAATTCACAGATATCAGGACGACATATTTCAAGGTAGAGTCTCTGAAAGAGCTCATTGATTTCATTGATACCAACTCCTCAATTACCGCATACCTTAAAACCATTGAAATCTACAATCAGATATGACAAGTTAAGATTACATCCTAAAATGAAGTGAAACTAATTAGAAATATTGTGTAGATTATTGATACTGATATTATTGTTTTCTTTGAGTAGCAGCCTAATGGGCCCTATATTCACTCTATTGTTTGCTTGCTTGAGTGCATTATCCTTTGCAAAATACCATATGTTTAAGAACTATTGACATATCAAGGCACTATATAGCCCCCTGATGCTGACGTGTCAATGAAAACAAAACAAACAAACAAAACTTTGTTAGCTACGTTTTGGTCAGTGTTTCGCCCCGACACTTTGGACAATAGCATGACAACAATTCAGCTGTGTTTTTGTTATTCTGCTGTTTTGGACAATTGCCAAGTCGTCGTGTGTCTGTTTGCTTATGTGGTTTCGGAAGCTAATTATTTCTGTTGGTAGGTTCAATGCAAAGGATCTGAAGTCAGGTGGCTGGTTGCAAAAAAATCTAATTAATGCATAATTATGTATGCCGGTGTTTATGACAACAATTCCCTTCTAATTTCAGAGAGAAATATTTTGGTAACATCCAGCTAAGTTTTATTAGCCATATTGCTAAACGTGTCTGATCTGGATGATACATGATGATGATGATGATGATGATGATAATGATGATGATGATTATCACGCCTAGGACAGCGCTGGAGCGTAGTGGGTGCAGTATGCTGTGTGTTGAGTGTCATTCCTGTGTGTGTGTTGATTGGCTTGACAGGTATGGACACCGGTGACGGCATCTTTCAACAGCAACATCTCCTTCCTCCTTCATCCCAACAACAGTTCCTGCTGCAGACCTCCTCCTCTTCCAGTCAGGTACGGCGGATGTTCTGTAGTCTACGCGAGTAATGAGTACTTTGAACTTGAGTATCGTTTAGTCTTGTATCGCTTGTGTTGTAAATGTGTTTGGTATGCTCAGTCAGTGCTGTAGTCTTGTACAGCATTTTGTGATGCCACACTTGGATTTTTCGCCAGGAGAAGTGTGGGGGAGAGGGGATGCGGAAATAAATGGAAAAAAATCTGACTGGTGAGAGGGGTTGAGTTTCCTTACAAATTTTGAAGAGTATGGAGAAATGGCTGTGGTCAGATGAAGTTGAATTTCAAAGTTTTCGCTTTTACCCGAGCGCCATTACTAGAAAAGGTGCTAGAGCAATGCTATTTAATCAAAAATACAAGTTGTACAACGACGGCGTCTACTAGCGTTGCACTGCGACTACAGCCCTGCTTGCAATGTAGTGCATGCGAATTGTTAAAATAGTTCACATAATTAAACATTTATTCTGTTTTGTTTTTATTGTAGGTAAGCTAATGTAAATTTCGTATAGAGACTACTCTGCTTTTTAAAAAACTTTTTCTATCACAAGTTACAAAAAATCATTAATAGACTGAGGAGATTGTAATGTCTAATAATATTTTCATGTGAAAAATAGATTTTAATTTTTTTTTGATTTTATGCCAATTGTGGTCAGAGATTTTTTTGGTTATTCTTGTATTAATTAAGATAATCCATAATGTCTGTAGTATTTGCGAATGAGCAAGTTACTAAGTATGATTATGTGTAATGCAGGATGACTCAAGCATGGGAGGCCAGCAGCACTCTCGGGCCACAACAGCTGATCAGAGCCAGCATCTGGGGCCTCTACAGCAGCTGCAGCAGCAGCAGCAGCTGCAGCAACAACAGCTGCAGCAACGACAGCAGCAGCAGCAGCAGGCAGCTCCCCGCAGCTCATGCAGTATGCTGCAGAGGTTACTGTCTGACGGAGGAAATCAATCGTGAACACCTCTCCGCTAACTTGATCCACTTTGTGCACTGCCTCCCGGGCCCTCCCTCTTTCACTTGCAAGTTTACTTGTGAAGCCGAGGCACGGACGCTTAGAATGAACACTGTGGAGAGGTCTGACATGGTGAAGTAGGAGGCCCAGGGATAGCGAAGTAGTTATATGTAGTGAACTATCAAAGGACAGTTTCATTGACTTGTTTGAATCATGTGCGCTATAAGCAGCCATCGATGCTCATTAGGAAAGTGAACTTGTTACTGCGGCTAGGAAGGAAAGCGAGGAAGGCAACATTTCTCCTCGCTTTGTAGTAGGGCCAGTTAGAACTCTATGAAAGATACGTATGTGTTTAGCAGGTAATTTACATTATTATGTATAGTATATTGTGTATATTGTATGCATATAAGACTGTGTATGTAACACTTTATGATGGTGTTACAAGGGAGCAGTTGTTGTGTCTCGTAGTTCAGGACAGCAGTGATCAATGGATGTCGTTCTAGTTGGCTGTCGACGTTTGTTGTACTGACGTCATAGCGTCGAGCAGCCATTCTACTGTTGATGACGAGATGCTGTTTTAAGTCGAGTTGGACTTCTCGTCGTTAAGAATTGAAGGGTTTTGTTGAAGCTGAACGTTACATTAGTATTGTGATTCTGGATTGCGATGCAGAACGTGTACATGCCGAACGAAATCTACGGGTCGCATAGAATTTGAAATATATGCAAAATTGTATATACATACGAAACACTTAGCAAATTTTGTTGTTGAAACGGTACGAATGAATTGTGAAGGAAATGGAATTGTGTATTTTTTGTGATAATGTTTGTATTGACTGTCGATATGATTGATTGATGTATATTTGCGCGGCTAGGGCGTCGGTGTCGCTAACAGTTTGTATATACTCTGTGCGTTTGTCATGCGCAAGAATAGCTGGTACGGGCTTGCTTTGATTCTCTCACCAGGTGTTGATAAAGAGAGCGAATGTGCATTTTATGGAGAGCGAATGTGCATGGTAAAGAGAGCGAATGTGCTTGGTAAAGAGAGCGAATGAGTGGTTTTCTGTAGATTGTCATGTATTTGGATGGATGATATGGGATGTGTTCCCACGATGAGTGGAATATTTGAGCTATGAAATCCAGTATTTATATGCATGTAACATTATCAATGATTCATAAACTAACAATCCGTAAAATCTAGCGTTATTTATGAACTGACGTTCGTCCTGTGGAACGCTAATACAGTTTTGTGCTATCAATTATTATTTCATTTCCCACCCACCCTCAATGTCTTGTGAACTAAAACTATTCCTGTAGTTTAGATACTAGGAAAAGTGAATACGGATGCCGCTATGGACATGAAACCGTGGCCAACACAGAACTTCATGTGCTTTATTCGTGCGTGCACGTGTGTCGGGGGGAAATCCATTTGTAATTTCCCGCTGTACATAAATAAACATCTGTTGTAATTAGAGACATGGAACATCTGCGAAGCATCTACGGCGGACGACCCTGTGGTGGTGTTGGAACTACACTATGGTGTTAGTAACGACCCTGTGGTGGTGTTGGAACTACACTATGGTGTTAGTAACGACCCTGTGGTAACGTTTGGCGATTCGGTTTATTGTTCTGTACGCGGCGTTGGCGGCATCGTGTACATGTTCTTTGGCTCTTACTGTACATAGTACTTGATTGGCGTACGGGTTTGTTTCAAATTGTTATTCTAATTTCATTGTACACTACTACACGCTAACTACTTCATATTTGTACAGCATCTGTGGTATTGAATGCAGCCTGATGTTCCGTCGTCGTCTTCGTTATCGTTCGTTTTCGTCGAGGCTCGAAGTTTTGTTGTTGTTCTGCTTTGAAATCCTCTTGTCTGATTCTACTGTGTGTACTGGTGTTTTCTCTGTCTTGCTGTGTTGTTGTTGTTGTTGTTAATAAGCAAATGACTATTGGCCAGTTAATGCAATTAACTATCTAATGTACGGCAGAATTTGAGCACAGTTTGCTACAGAAAAACCTGATATTTTATCAGAATTATCTAAGTTTAATGTTTTGACATATCATCGTTGAATTAAACATTTTAATGCTAGAATAACGGGGGCGATGTTTGTTTTAAATATTATGTGAGGTTGTACTGTAGTATTTTGGGGATGATTTAAAGAATGTCGGAGGTTGTAGCATTGGAGGTCTGAATGTTTCCAGTCAATGTGTTAAGCATGAGTCTATGTCGTGTAATATAAGTGTTATCAATTTATGTAATAATAATAATAACAAATTTGTAGTTATTGTAATAAAAATAATATTAATCCCAATGGGCTGTGTTATAAAAATCAGTATTCGCCTGGTGGCTACGTGTTCCAACGGGATAGTTTGGCCTAGTTTATGATCATTGGGCCATTAGCGACCCAGTTATAAATATAAGCCAATCCAAATCAGTGATCTATTTATAGCCACCAATCAGAAGCAAACTGGGGCCGGTAGTACCACGACGCCGCCCTGACGAGTACTGTGTAACTACATTTTGAAAACTTCTCATTGTGTTTTAAGCTGAGTACTGAATTGACAAGCTAAATCAAAGTTGATTTATTTTATTTCACTTTTCAAGCAGGAGGCTTGATTTTCTATGTTGGCATGGAATGAAGGAAGAAGTGACTAGATTAGATTGATAACGTTAGAGGATGAATCGCACATCTTTGTGCTTGACTACTCGGATGTTCTATGACCTGAGACTGTTTCCAAAGCTGATTGCTCGTATTGTCAAATATACGGAGATATGCTGGCTTCCTGTCTAGCTGTGAAGCTTGGCATCACAGGGGCTGCGGTAAATGTACATTTGAAAACTCTGCAGTGGTTCATTTGTAGAAGCTGTGAGTAATGTTGTTTTTACAATTTAATCGGGGTTGAAGTTTGATTATAACTAGATCTAATTAAACTAGTTTGGATGTTACCATAATACCTCCTTCAATGATTAGGCTGGAATTGTTTTAAAAACTTTCTCACAGCGATTAAACTCTGCAGTGCGTAATGTTTATGACATTCTGCATTTTTACCTCAGCAACGTTTTACTGCCGGATGCCCTTCCTGATGCCAACCTTCTCACTATTGGCATTGTTGAGCACATGGAGTCGCGCTGTGGATGAACTGCAAGGCCGGACACCACTGGACAAAGTTGTTCATACCAGTTTCATTTGAGTGTGATTGAGTTGGATCACCCAATAATTCTAAAGAATCAGTTTTAATAATGTGCTGTAGTTGGTGAAGTAATGAGTGCATCATAACCTATGCAGAAATACGCCTAGTCTGTTAGGGGAACGTCTCCTATTGAAAAAGCAGCTTGTGTAAAACCTTGCTGTGCATTTATAGCAGCTCTGCTGCCAGTAAGCTGCTGGTGAATTGTGTGATTGAAGTTTAATAAATGACAGTTGTGTAGCTCGAGCAATGCGATTAACATATCCTTTTAATTTGTGTCGAAACGTCCAACTGCATAAACGATGGTGATGATAGCGGTGATTATGATGATAACAATGGTGACGATAGTGGTATCAATGCGACGGTGATTATGATGATGATGATGATAATAACGGTGATCAAGATTATGGTGATGATGGCGATTTATGGTGATGATGATTATGATGATGATGATCAAGATGATACTTGTGGCGATATCAATGACGGTGATTATGACGTTGTTGTTATAGTGACATAACTATACCGGTATTTCTGGTTATTTTGTTTTTGATTTTTGTTGTAACCTGTATGTGACAAAGGCGTAGCAATGTGTGTACGTGTGACGTCGTGTGTGTTTGGCAGGGTCTGGCTGCTAGCACGATGATTAATCAACTAACCCATTTGTCGGTGATTTATTTTCTAGACCGGTTCACGTAGGCCGATTTTCTGTACGTATCACGTGCGCGTGTGATGTGTGTGTATTGGTCGTATGTTTGTGTGCAAGCTGCTCGACATGTATCGTATGTCGACATATACCGTATGTTGACATAAACTATGTCCACATATACCGTATGTCGACATAATTTTTACTGTATGTCGACATATGCCGTATGTCGCGTGTCATGTAGTGTCCTGCTTTACTTCATGACACGGGCATAGCTCTTGCATAGCTTTGTGTCATGCTACTACTACTTTACATTATAATATAAAATATGGATTTTCTTTATAATCTTCAAAGTGAATACATGTAATCTTACCCTGTTTTAGCAATGTTTTAACTGTATCGTGTAGCTTTCAATAGTATACAAATGTTTAAAGATTTTAAGTGGTTTGAGATTAATTTACTCTAGATAAGCCTGCAAAATTCTGTGTTCATTTGCGTTGTAAGATTGAAGCGATTCTTTTCAGTACTTGGTACTAAGTTTTACGTGCGTGGAGTTCAATTATAATTTCAAGTCGCTACAGGATTTTTCGGCTGTTAAGCTTATAAAATTGTTGTTGATTAAAAACATTTTGCAAATTACTGTACATGACACTTTTTTTAAGCAATAAAAATAATATGCTTATTTTGGTTTTGTTTTCAAATTTTGACCCTTTTTGAGTAACTATAAGATTGTTTCGACACTTTTGACCTAAGAGGATTTTACATTTTAAAAGATTGAACATAGAGTCCCTCCTTGTGCTACGCTATAAATAATTAACAGCTCTTATGTTAATTATTTTCCATCTCGTAGTCTGTGAATAAACTCAGACTAAATCATTACCTTATATCCACTTACTCTGTTTCTAACTTTTATACTAGTTGCAGGTCGTTTGTTGTGCGCATTTCAGCTTGACTCATTCTTGTTTTCTCTTCTGTTTTATTGCCGAAAAGTGGGTAAGTATTTTCTGCGCTGCTACGAAACAATGAACTTTTCTTAGCATTAAACTATCTTTGTTAGGGATGACCAGATAGCTCATTGGTAGCGTGCTCGCCTCATAATCGTAAGATTGTGGGTTCGAATCCGCGCCGGGAGTGTTGTCTGGTAACAAACTTGGGCAAGTTGTTCACGTCCCATTGCCTGTACGGGAAGGAACTTGGCCTCCCACCCGTGCTGATCTGGCCTAATGGATCGGTGGTTATCATGCGTAGTAATACGCAAGACATATAACCATCGCCAGGACCTGTCTTCGGACAGAGCACTATCATTATCATCATCATCATCTCTGTTCATAATGGAAATTGACATGATCTTATTTGAGCCGTGTAATAGTTCTGATTATCGTCCCCCCCCCCCCCCGAGTTTAATGGTTCTCTACAATAATTGTTATGTTACTCCGAATTGAGGGTACACATTTCTTAACCAATTTCGACAGACGTTCATTCTTGACTTAATTCTTTTACAGTCTAATTTTTGTCATGAATAGTAATTACTGACTAAGTTCTCTCTCCCTAGAAGCTGTGTTTTTGTCATGATTATGTTGTATGTCTTGCCCGGTACAAGTTTGTCGTTATTTCTGTGGTTACCACAAGCTTGCGTTTGGCGAAACGACCGTTACCATGTCGCAAAGTTTTTGTTGATGTTTGTTGAATGTTGTGCGAATAATACTGTGTCCGGTAACGATTCGGAATACGCAGGCGCGAGATTTGCGCGCGCGCGCAACCGTGTTTCATTAGTTAATTTTTTTGTGCTGACTATCATTGAATTTCTGGCAGTTTCTAACGACAGTTCCGTATCATTATGTTCTTGTTATAACTGTACGGAAGGGATGAATGCGTAAGTGCGTGTATGCGTGTTTCTGTACGAAGGGCATTGAATTGCGTATTGTAGCCGTTGTCATGGCGACTGACTGTTTTTCGTCTGTTAACCGTAGCTGCGTTGCGCGTAAAGAAACGCAGCCGCTACTTTCTTGCATTGCATATTGCTTATTATCGACTGCTTAAAGGATTTGATTTGGTTTGATTGCCAGAGGCTGATAATGGCTTCTGTTTAACAATTTCAATTGTTTTGTTTTTCTGCAATGATGGCAGTTACAGTTGCGAGAGCTGTCTTTGTGCAGAAGATTTGCTGTAGTGAGAGCGATGTGCTATGTACTAGGGATAGAGCAAGCAATGTGTGTTCATGTGTGATCACGCTACGTTAGTCTAGAGACCCACCTGTCACCGTACTGTCAACATCTTCTCACAATGCTCAAAGTTACAATTGATGATCTTGCGTGTTAGGTAGCACATTTTTGCCGTAGCAGATGTGCGGCATGAAATGTTAGATTTGCTTCTAATAGTTTTTAATTCATCTTTGAATATTTCCGAGTCTAGCTTCAGACAGTTTTCAGGTTTAAGTTTTCCCTCTCCAGATTTAAATTTCCAAGTTAAACTTAAGATCACTTTAACTGAGCAGAAGCTAGGTTGTAGCATGTTTGAAATCCTGCCTTGCTGTATTGGGAATGAATGGTGGTCGAACACACCCGCTGTAAACAATTTACGACTAATTTGTGAACAATTTTGCGACTTTCTTCGGGCTTCGATAATTTGTCATTTTTAATTATTGTTAGTTACGTTTGAATTTTTCCGGACGTAGCCTCCTCGTATGCCATCCGTGTACACTGTACAGTCTACCAAGGACTTGGCTCCTCACAGTCACAAAGTGATGTTGGTAAACAAACGCTGTTGCATGTGCGTACAATTCATTCTTCCATTGAGCTTTTATCAATTTTATATTACACCTTTTAGCTAAGTTATAACAGAGCAGTTAGAACTGAGTGTATTGTGCTAGATAGAGCAACGAGGAGGAAGACATTTTTTGCTGAGAATGGAATGTTCTTCAGTTAAGTTCAGGCGAAGTGAACTTAAAGTTCAGGCGAAGTTGACTCAAGTTCAGGTGAAGTTAAGTCAAGTTCAGGTGAAGTTAAGCCAATTTCAGGTGAAGTGTGCCAAATTGTCCGGTGCGTACCACAAACTCAGGTTTCCTTTCTTTGCCGTGTATCCATGGCAAAGCAGGTGAGTCACAACTTATTGTTTCACTTATAATTGACCACATGGACTCTGTGTGTGTGGTTGTATAGTGATTAGGGTAGGTTAGGGATTGGGGTGGGTGGAGGTGACTGTTGTTAAGTTCCCCCCCCCCTCCCCACTGTTGAGGATCTGTATGATTGTTGTTGTAAGCTAACATTGGCAGAGTATTGAGACTGTACGTGGTGATGTTACCTGTACGAGAAATTTTGTTGATGTATATTTATCTAATTATATATATATATATATACAATTTAAGTTAGTATGAAGTGTCTGATTACTAAAGAAGGTTAATTATTTGTTGTCTTTGTCTTATTTATGTATATAATTGTACATCCATTTTAAAATCTCCATTCGGGTGTGTACCGTGATATTCTAGTGACATACGCGGCATACTAGGGTCATACGGGGAGACTAAAAGTGCAGCGGAGGACAGAATAACCCCCTCACTGGTCATCAGATCAGAGCGAATAGGAAGAATTTCCCCGTGCGATCTAGCTCCCACAAAATCATGTCTGGCGCGTAGTATGGCAACATGGACTAGGCAACTGTGCTGTCATTGATAGAACAATGCTTACACATTGTGTTTATTCATTTGCCCAGACGTTATGGGTGGGGATTCAGAGGCCTAATTCATGAAGTCAAGGTATGAGTCGCAGGAGAATCTCATAAATGGGAGTCGCTTGTAAGAGTTCAAACGAAGTTGAACTTTTACGGAGGAGAAATGTGAGGAATTTAAATGTGTTGGAATACGCGTGGCATGTATTGATAGGTTCCGGCGGCAAGACACAGCTACTACTACTGGAATGTAAAGTGTGTACCTATGGGAAGATGAAATAACAGTTGAAGCCACAAAGCGATGGAAATTTATGCTATTCCCTAGTCGTCACATTTCTTCCAGAAGACGATGATATGTGATGATGATTGGGATTTCTATCAACCTAGCCGTATCATGAGACTGAAGAATTCTATGCCTTGAATAAATATTGTTCTATAGTAGGCCTATTGTTTCTGATAAAATGCAATAATTCAATACTGCGTAATATTTTTTACGAATGTAATTGAAATAACATCATGCAAATTGATGATCCACAAACGAACCGAATGTAAAATGCACAAACTAAACATGCATGCCAGCTAGATATAACATCCATGAGAGTACCAACACAAACACTAATAATAATGCATTTAAATATCGACGGTGACTATAAATGAACCTATACTGTAAAGATATTAAAGCACAATAATTTATCCATAAGAAATACTTGTTAAAAACAATTCTACACAAAAAGTACCATATATAAGTTGCATCCTGTGAATAGAGTAATGCATTATAATCACAATAGAATAAGTTGAATTAAATATAAGATATTCATACGATGCCAGTATAATGTTCAGTAGATGCATGGTTTCCAATAATACAGTAGACTAATACATTGTTAATAATCATCATCATTAGAGATCTGCCTTCCTACAGGTCCTTAGCTTCCAATTTCTTCATCCATCTCAACATCTACACTCATTTTCATGTTTCCGTAAGGTTTTTCTTCCAAGTTGAAAGAAAAGTTGTGTGGAAACATGCTGAATGATTTGAACGTTTATACTGGTTAGGAATGTCAATTCTTGGTCAACCCCTTTGTTTCTTCCCAAACATTCTGCATTGGACAACATCTCTCAACAATCCTCCTCCAACAAGCAGCACATGCCAAATAAAGTCCTTCCTCAACCTCATTACTACTCATCTCTACTACTGTTCTCTTCTCTCCATCGCTTTGCAACATTTCCTTGAAATTACTTCCAAAACGGCCGAACAATTATACAGAATATTCATTACGACACGATAGAAATAAAGAACATAAAAACAGGAAGCGATTATAACAGAATACGCCTCGGTATGGTCACTGGGGAGGCACGTACACATCACGTAAAGAATTGCTACACATATAAAGAAGTTGATGCCACCTTTGTTGAAGTCAATTCTGCTGTAGATTTGGCTGTACCAACGTTTTTAGTCTGAGGTTCTAATTTCGTCTGTATCAGGAATAGTCCTGGGAGGTGGCCGCGGTTTCCCAGTGGCCCCTCAGATGACAAAAGCGCATAAATTAATTGTGTCACAATAAATTCATCCTCTTGACCAGCCTATACCAAATAGACTGGCCAAATATAAACATAGAATATTAGCCAACTTGGTGGCTATTACATGGAGAAAAACGACAACAAAATGAAATCATGCTACTAGGTTTCAAACTTTCAACATTCAATAGTTAATTTGAACACAGAAATGTGGACGGAGAAAATTTGCAAACGTGGACGGAGATTATCATGGGGCTGTGGTGGAGAGGGGGGGGGGGAGTAAAGCCCACAATCATTATCAACAAAAATTACAAACTCGGAGTGTAAATAATTATACCGCAGCTCGTCTTAAATATTGGCTTGACAAATTTAGGATTTTTTTTATCCCATTCGGATGTACTGAAAGTCTGAAACGAGACACATAAATTATGTGTAAAACAAAACAGTCTTAACAGGTTTGGAGAAACTAACGCATAGAGTCAGCTAGCAACAGTACACCTTTCTTTCCACCATCATAATCAACAAAAACTACAAAATTGAGTGTAAATAATTATACCCCAGCTCGTCTTAAATATTGGCGCGACAAATTTACGATTTTTTTAGCCCTTTCGGATGCACTGAAAGTCTGAAACGAGACACATATGTGTAAAATAGCATAATTTACACAAAATTACTACACAGCTTTGGAGAAACTAAAGCATGCATAGCGTCAGCTAGCAACAGTGACAGCCAAAAGCAGATGAACAACGGCGAAATTAAGAAGTCAGGAGTTTTATAAGCTGACTAACTTCAACATGTTACACAATTACATAGTCACAATTACTCATAATACGGTTAAAGGAAAACATTCATTACATCTATTACCATTACATCATACATACATACAGTATACTACATTTACGCTTACACAATAGATAGGGACTACGGTACTACGGCTACACTTATCACAAACAGATTATACTGTTACTGTTACATTATGACGGTTATACTTACTACACATACGTTACATTATAATTACAGTTACATTTACTACAAATTGGTTACAATAACAACTCATAGCTTTCTATGATACTGTTATATGTACAAACATCAGGTCTGCAGATAGGGGTGGAAAAAGGAATAGACCATAGTGAAAGCGAAACAGAAACCGGCTTCATAGACTATTCGCACTGCAGGCTATGACAAGTCTTACAAGTTGGCAAAGCTAAAGAGTTCCATGATTGGGACCAAAGCAGAAATTTTTCAACTTGCCTGCAAGGCTTTGCCAAATTGTATTTTTTACTAATTGTCTGAGCCAAAGTTTAACGTTAATAGGAGTAATTCGTCATACATGAAATGATTCGGCAATTCACACCTAGAAGTACTGAATATAGTCATTGATCAGATAAAACACATTCTTACTGGCTTGTTAACTCCGTGAACTGCAGCAGGTATACAGTACTTTGAACTAAGTTTGATAGGAAATGGCGACCTAAATTGTCGTAACCATACTTGGGCGTCACATATATAGAGACACAAATTCAAAAAGACACTCAGACATCCAAACACAGATACAATAACGCATTAGAATACAAATACAGCAAACTATCGTTTAAAATACTTAAAGCTTTGGATTTCTATCATCACTTAATAAGCAAGTACAATCTAGTGCTGAAGAGCACATCGTTTAAATGCAATACAATTACTATTGTAAAATTGCAACAAAACAGCTATAATAGGTCTACTTATTAATCATGCACAATGTTAAACAATATTCTGTATAAATAATACATATAACAAATTGTGATGTATAAATTGTAAATTTACATTGAATATGAATGTGTATACTGTATAATATTCATAATTAAAATACGTATTAATAATACGATTATTAATTAACATATTATGTTAATTAATAATCGTCATAATGTCAACGTTTGAGATCTATGTTTCCATTCACAGTGTTAGACATGTTTCTATACCAGGGGACTACCACTTCACTAAAATATTCATTAATAACACCAGGAAATATAAATGAAGACACGGCGGAGGTATACCAACAGTTACTATGTGTAAGCTTTGGTCTCACTTACAGTAAACATTAACGCAAATATTAAGCAAACATTAACGTTCTTTTTGCTGTTTAAGGGAAAATGGCGAATCGTCTGTAATGCCATGCGGGACCCGGTGTCGGCATACTAGGTCAACTGTTTAATATGTTTAGGTAAAAATAAGTAAACACTATTTAAATCTTCATTACATATCATACATTAAATTGTGTACATCACACTACAATACCGTCATACGTGTCGTTTTTTCTCGTAGTCACAGATTAATTACAATTTGATCAACCAAGGCTTTGGTTTAAAGCTTTTTAGTCAAAGCTTTGGATTTGAAATTCAATAAAAGTCATTTTCCTGAGCATAATCTAACTACAGCTAATATCTCAATTGAAATCATCATTCAAAATGCAGAGCAATTTTATACAAGTACCACAGAAATATTCAATAAATACTACGCGAGGCATGATCAACGAAGTGAAAAAACTTCATATGAAAGAATCTTTGGTAAAGAAAAGATGTTCTAAGCAATTCTAGTTGTACATAGTCAGATATCAATGTTGTTACGATGCACGTTGGCTTAATGGCTTTTAGTCGCTACAGCAGTTGTAGCTCAATAATTATTGAGCAGATATATCGATACCAATCTTAACTGCCATTTAAATAAAAAGTAGGATCCATGTCAGTTCATCCCGCGTCATTTCATCCCACGTCAGTTCAACCCGGTCAGTTCATCCCACGTCACGTCAT
>JAQFYQ010000105.1:0-22376 GCA_034694885.1 Buchholzia appendiculata | reverse complement strand
CTGGCGCCGGCCCTGGTGCGGCCCCCCCAATCTAAATTCCTGGCTACGCCACTGCTTTATTTGCATGCATTTTAAACTTATCTAAATCAGATGGCTGACTAGCGTTCAACGCTTGAGACATCTTCCACAAATGTGTAGAATTTTTTCTTCAAATATTGATTTACAAATCGTAAATATATTAAATTTCAGTCAGAGGACCCTACCATAACCCTAACCTAACCCAAACCCTACTTTCAAAAAGTTGCTATTTGTAGCCGAACAATCAGATTGTGGAATATGTCTCAAACTCTAAGCGCAAATGATTGCTCATGTGCATTCAATCTTGATGTGGAACATGTAACATCACTATGAAACTTATGATAACGTAACCAAATCGTCAATCAAAATAAACCTCTGATGTTTAAATAGTAAATCGTTGTTAACTTCTGCTAACTTTTAAAAAAGCTTCAGCGATAATGAAAATAGTAAAATTTTGACAGTTGAATGCCATATTTGACAGCAAAATTGATCTGAATACTTCACCTGTGGTTTTGTGCTCACTATTAGAATCTTGCAGTGTTACAATTATGCTCCGAGAGTGTATGGACAAGGTCCATGTTAAACAGCTTCGAGTGCGCCTATGCTCAATCGTTCATGAAAATATTCACAACATGCTGATAATAATGGGTATTACCAGTATTACTATGTTAACTTATAGATAGAATTTAAGATAACTTGTAGGAAATTAAACTGTCATCATGATCTAGTTAACTCATCGAATTATCTCTGCTGTGTTTTGTCTAAGGCGGATAAAAAGAGACGGCATTTTCTTAAAGTACATTGTGATGATACCAACATCCCAAACCAATGTATCTACTAGTTGTCACGTAAAACATAATTTATAACAGTGTTTTGAGCAGGGCTGAAGTTAGAATTTCATTGGGGGGGGTTGTGTTTTGGAAGTCAAAACTTGCTGACTACCTTTCAAAAAAATTATTTAGTGGTTTGACTTCCAAAAATTTGTCAACGACCTTTCTTCACAAATTTCATCACAAAATATCATATGTGACGACAAATGTTGAGGGGGGGGGGTGTGAACCGGAAAAACCCACGTAAATATGGACCTGGTTTTGCATTACATCTGAAGATAATGCATTAACTTTACAGTTTGCTAACATTTAATGGTGTGCACTTTCAATTGTTTTGTATTCTTACAATTTGTCATTAATTTATTTTTGCACTGTTTCTCTGTCACACGACTGAGTGAAATAAAGCTATATACTATATTCTTGACTAACAAGATAATATAAAACATAGATGCTAGATATTCTGCAGACGACAACAATGTTTCACATCGTCATGTGCTGCACAGGTAGGATACACTCCAATGGAAGTTTTGTTCCTTGCGTTCGGCATCCTGGAAATAGGCCTGGCTCTGACGTCAGCAATCTACAGCGCTTTCATACTTCTAGAATCACGGCATGAGGTAGATATTAGACTGGTTTCACACTAGCAATTCTATCCGGATCCAATCCGGATAGAAGAATATCAGAATTGGTAGTGAGAAACCACCCTTAGGCCAATCGCTCTAATATTGCATTAAGTTTACATTAGAAAAGAAAAATGGGTCCCCAGTGTCATCAGTTAATGTCTACACCAGTATTCAGCACAGCACAGACGTCTTGCAAAAAATCTAATAGTAGACTACGAACAAGTGATGATGATGATGATGGAAAGAATCTGTAGCCAAAAACTATTTCCAACAGGAAATTACGCCAGACAGCACAAGTTTATACAAGTGCAGCAGTAATGCAATAGCAGCCTCAAATATACCTGGCACTGAATGGTAGCTCATTTTACCTACCCTCTAGTTTCAACACAACCCAGTGTTGACAGCAGGATGGGATTTTTCGGGGTGGTTCGACTCCCACTGGCGGATGGTTTGACCCCCCACCTCGTTTGAAAAATACTAAGGGAGTCAGTTTTACCTTTGTTTGACCGCAGCAACACCGACCCCCGGGTTTGACCTTCTACCATATTTATTCATAAATCCCGCACTGGTTGTCAGATATTACAACAAAATTTTGATGTTTTTTCGTAAATTTTGTTCTTTTGCACATTTGTGACTTTTGAATAATTTTTAGTTTTCATGTTTTCCACGATAAACCACTTTTCATGCAATAAAATAATATTTCCCAGCCACACGAATACGCATCTTCTACCATAAATAAATTTCTTTCAAAATTCACCTGCTTGTTTTAAAGTTACTACTTTACCCCCACAGATATTATTTTTCATGAATTCCTAGTTTACTGTGCTCATTTCTTGTTCTGTAGACTGTCACCCGAATGCTTCCCGTCTACTTTGCTACCTATCACGACTGCCTGCAGATCGACGTGCGTCCGGCGCGCAAGGCAGCCCCAAGGCAAAGCATCTCGCACAAGGACACGATCATACACGAGGACGAGAAGAAGAACGAACCACCACGATTCTTCGACAAGGGAACACAAAAAGAATCCAAGAAGACAAGCAACAGGAAAATGCAGACAATTAGGAGGCAGTCGCAGTAGGATAGATAGACAACAGAATATTATGATGTTCAACAAAACACACACAATTCAATAAGAGGCTAAAGTCAAACAGTTACACATTCGTAAAGTTTAGCAGGTGCTACAAAAAAGTTAATGGTTAATCGACATTAAAATACATATCAAACGCAGACAGACAGAATCAATCACTGAATGATGTTGTATCATAAACGATGTAGATATTTCAGATTTGTTTCATTACTACTGTAGAGTTTAAACAAAACTTAAATCAACTTATAATGAGAACAGTCACTTAGGGAACAGTCACTTAGAGAACAGTCACTTAGAGAACAGTCACTTAGAGAACAGTCACTTAGAGAACAGTCACTTAGAGAACAATCAC
This sequence comes from Buchholzia appendiculata, assembly GCA_034694885.1. NCBI lineage: Eukaryota > Metazoa > Annelida > Clitellata > Enchytraeida > Enchytraeidae > Buchholzia > Buchholzia appendiculata. The sequence continues at coordinate 19,466 of JAQFYQ010000105.1, read as the reverse complement.
TTAGAGAACAGTCACTTAGTCACTTAGAGAACAGTCACTAAGAGTGCTTTGATATTCCCTGTGACTAAATGCAATTCAAAAACGACACAATACATACAGATGTACATGTAACGTACGCAACTCGTACCTTTTTATATAAAATCTGTTTGAATCTGCTAGACAATGATATAGATGACTTTTAGTGCGTGTGCAATCCACGTTACTTGTTATTATTTAAAACTGCAGAAAAATACTACTGGTATTAAATAGAAAGTTTATGCCGCTTACAAATAATTGTTGCGTACTTTACAACCTTCACGCTTGTAATCATATACAAAAAAGGTACAAAAAAAATCTTAATTTATCCAGCGCTAGCTTACTCAAAATAACAAGATTCTTCAAACACCAAAAAAGGAAGAAACAAATATCTTGCAGCTCACGGTAACAAATGTTGCATGCAATGTGATGTCACAATCTGATGAGTCCATTCAGCCGACCGGCAGATGCAACGATCTGCCGAGTCCATTCAGCCGACCGGCAGATGCAACGATCTGACTGAACCACAACTCGATATGCTTCTATTCAGCAACACCGATCTTATTCTTTTGTATTCAGCAACACAGAATTATCATTCTCATTCTCTTCTATTTAGCCACACCGATAATTCTTCTTCTTACTCGTTTCTGTTGTGCAACACCGATTATTCTTATTCTTATTCGCTTCTGTTCAGCCTACATTCACTGTTCGTCGCTCGAATGTAGACTAAGTTTCAGCTTCGTTGACATGTCATCGCTCTCCATGTCACCACCAGCTCGCTCGTCGTGACCCGGATCTTGTCCTCGTCCAACGAGGGCGTTCAGACTAGAATCCTGCGACGGAGGACTGTCGCTCGCGTCTCTCCATGAACCGCTCGCCGCTCCACCGGTCGCTGCCGTGGCGCCCCCACCAGGCGGAGGAAGAAGAAAGGAATTGAACGGGATGGGCGAGGACGCCCGGAAGTTTGGGGAAACACGTAGACCATGCTGATAAATAAAATGCACATAAAAATACACAATTCACGTTACAAAGAAAACAGTCTTGCATCTATATCTGAAAAACACGTACAACTGAAAAGGGTTTTGTCATTATCAATATATTTGCAATGATTAGCCCAGTGGTGTCGGGTTTCGCAACAGATCAACCATGCTAATCCACGTGCTTGACTAGGCGAGCAGTGAGATTTTTGGCATCAGGAAGGCCTTCCAGCTGTTAAACTTTGCTTCAAATGAGAACCCAAAAGTGATATTCATATGTCCTGGAGAGTTCTAATCACCATGAACAAACAATTCCCCCAATTTCTCCCTTTTTGAAGGGAAACATACACCCATGGTAACGTCCAATCAACTTTAATTAGTGTATTGAAAACTACCAATACTAAAGCTTTAAACAAGAACAAAATTACGGACAATCCCAGTCGTGACGAGATACGATGACGATGATTGCTGATGACAACATTGGTCATGTATAAAAGAATCATTCATATGTTCAGTAAACCTAACATTGAATGGCATACAGTGTATATCAGAAAAGGAATGGTCGTTATGGGTATCTCACTAGGAATAGTTTGCATGTATATCTCACTGGTTGGCTTCATTGGCATGTATCTGACACGGAATAATTGGTATGCACATCTGACAACGAGTGGTTGGTATGGATATGCGGCAAAGAATGGTTGGCAGATAAATCTGGTGGTATGACAAGACAATACGGTATGCATATGCATACGCGGCGCGTATCAGGCGCTTGTGGGAGTTGATCCCCTAAACGTTTGCTGGATTTTTTTGTTTTGGTCCCGCAAAACATTCCCCCTCTCAAAATTTGTCCAGTTCCACCGCCACCTCCCCAATCATCGAAAATTGTTTATGGCCTGCAGCTTCCGCCTCACTCATAGATAATTGTTTTGGAAGTCAAAATGTCTGGTGCCGAATGTGTATATGACACTAAGCTGAATGACATGTTAAATAAATCTAACTGATGACGACGAACATACTTGATAGCTAGCTGCAGAAAGAGGCTCCCTCTGCTCCCTATGTAGTTGCGACAGCTCCCTCTTCAGCTGCGACAGCTCCCTCTTCTGCTGTTCAATTGTCTCCTGGGCACGTTCTCGGTCCCGCCTCTCTGTGCTGAAATCATCAGCGTAGACCTGGAGCTGTGATTCGAGCACCGCTATTCGCTCGCTGCTGCCCAAGACCCGCCTTAGCTCCGCCTCCGTCCGTCTTAGCTCCTCCTCCGTCTGTTTCAGCTTCCAACGAGCTTCGTTCAACGTCTGATCCAAACGAGCATTTTCTTTCTCCACCTAATCAATGCAACAAAACATGCATCCAATATAGTGATTATATTAACACCCTACCATTAACAATTGATAACCTGCCATCAAGATATGAAATTATCAACGAAAATAATTTCATTTAAATTAATTTTTCGGTTATTAAAAATATTCTGTACAATAAATTGTATTAGACATCAGAACAATTGCAGATCTTCTTAATTATCGTCATACATACAAAATCATATAAAGCATTGCGTTCAATAACGTATTGAAAACCATCAAAGTAACATAAATTCTAATAAAAAATTACATAATTGCCGAAATATCATAGCTAATGCAAGACACACTAATAACAGTGGACGATGATCAGAAAACATGTCTAACCATATACTTGAGAAACAACTCTGTGCGTTTACAAAACTGCATCAATCAAGCTACAGTGAGAAGTTCGTTACTCTTGATCTGGCATCCTCGGCAAGTTCAACCTTCTCCTTCTGTGCCAGCAACACTCGGTCGATCTGTTCCTGTTGGACGGAACTTAGTTGAGTCTGTTTACCCGGAGACCTCGCCTCACTGAGAGCCTTCGAGAGCTCCGAGTTCCTTTCATCCAGCTGTCTTCTCTGCTTGTCCAGCTGTTCACTGTAGTGTTGCCAGCGCACGTTCATATCCACCACCTCAAACACACGAACATCAACAGATACACATCAAACACTGCATACTGTTTGCACAAACATGTAGCTTTATACTTTTGCAGAGTTTTCTTTGTAAATGTAATGTTATTCATGATAACTTGGTTGCACTACATAATTAGAAGTGTTCATTCGCCACCTCGGGAAGAAGATGTTGCCGAGCAGGATATATTTATCAATGATGTGATCCGAGACTCCCACTACGTCAGTGGTTACTGCTGACCTGCTTACAAATAGAACAAGGACCGAGCAAGTCCGGTCTTAATATTACTTCTTTTGTCTATTCCTGCACTTCCACATACATACATTTCCATATCCAGAACAAACCATTCGAAACATGTTTCATGTAAATGATAGATGACACCAAAATTTTCCTTAAGATTTGATGTTCAAGCAAACATTTAAACAGTTGTATATATCATCTTTTGTTGTTTTTCCAGACGCATCTATTCCAAGGCTCGTTTTGTCGTGCACCTGAAAGAACAGGGCGAGCCTGTTGCAATGCCTGATGACGTCATTGAGTATAACATGTATCACAGGTAAATATTATTTTATATTTGATTACAGTAACTCGAGTACAACAGACACCCGGCTTTTGTAACATTAACAACATAGTTCGTTTTAAATGCAACAGATGTACTGCGCGTCGCACAAATAAAAAATCGATACAATCATTTAAGGTAATTACCTCCTTCAGTCGCTCCTCCATCTGGGCACAGCGAATCTTCTGCTCCGTTAGATCACTCAGAAGGGAACTCGCCATTCCACTCGGCTCAAGGCTAGGAATTTCCTAAGAAAAAAACAGCCAAAATTAAAAATGAAAATAAAAACAAACGCCAGATATTCAAGGTATGAATGACAATCATAGCTACGAACATACAATATTACAGCTCAGCAGCAATAACTTGAAGTGATAGCAAGCTGTGAAGTGACCAGATCAAAGAGTTCAACTCGTGTATAATTGTGTGTTAGCAAACACCTCAATATTCTCAGTTTTATTGCATTTCTTTGACTTCACACTAGAATAACGGTTCACTGCAAATAACAATAAACAGCCGTTATGCTTACTGGGAACGAATCGTGTCATTTCATGCAGTGTTACAAACTTTAGAAATACCGGTACAATAAAATGCAAAATATTAAATGCATAAGCTGATGATGATTCATTGGACTTTTCTGACAACAATAAAACTGAATGTTAAATGTTGCTCAGCCTTGAAAAGCTTAAATACGAGGAGCCTGTCAACAATATCCTCATAATTATGGCAGGAAATATTTTCCATAATGTCCAACCCACTTCATGAATTGTCATAAATTCTGCTAATTGTGGACAGAGCACTCTACATGGTAAATGACGATGATGACAATAGTAATTACTCAGAAAGCAATTATAACCGTTCATGGATTTTCCTTTTACATTTTGACAAATGTATACACATCTAATAGCTGTCAATTAATGAACAGTGTTAATTATAGATGTGAAAAAAGCAGCAAAATGAGGAGAACTGCAACAATTGTAAGCCTTTAATCCGAGAATGACATGTGTCTATCTAAAAGCAGAATCAAACATTTTCGGTTAAAAGTAAACGAAGTCGATAGTTCAATAACAATCTGACTGAAAGTGATTTATGCTGTACATATCATTTACATACAATTTGTTTAAACAAGAAAGCATCACACAATGAAAGATATTGAAAATTACCAAATTAGTTACATTTTCAGTAAATTAAGTGAATTTCACAATTTGAAAAATAACGTCACTAGTAATGAGTTACTAAAGGGAAATTCGGCAATAAAATGAAAACTTGTACTTTCTGGATTTCGTTCGTTTGCTTATTTCATTATTCCATAGAAATCTATTCAAATCAATTTTTGATTAATTTTGCTATTCTAAGGATAGCTCACATTATGTTCTACAAGCAGACATGGGCAAAATCAAATCGCGATTCGATTTAAATCGCGCTCGGGATTTGATTTGAACCAACGACGATTCGATTTGAAAAGTTAGGGATTCGATTTGATTTGAACTTATCGCAATTCGATTTGGGATTTGATGACAAATCCCATACCCTAATAACATGCTGAGCACTTCAGCTTTAGAAAACAATTCGGTGCGCTCTTCGACGTTACCAGCTTTAATTTAATTTGTGCGGTTGTAAACAGCGGTTGTGTTGTCGTGGCTGTTGTCAATCATGATAGCACTTGCACTTTACTTTGCTAGTTCATTGCTAGTTCATTGGTTCATAGAATCGGAGTGCATAGGTCATGTGCTTGTATATCATCAATAACTTACAAAAGAAGAGTGCTTATAATAAACTAGGGTGGCCTTGTTCCTGCATGAGTTAAAAGCAACAAAATATGCAGTTAGTGATAGGAATGGCATCCGACTTGAGTGAGATGTCGAGCTTTACCAAAGCATAGACACCACAGATTTATTTCTGTGGTAAATTCATATATATTCTGCTAATCATATTCTGGCAATCCTGTCAACTGCGGTCCCAAATTATTTAGCACTAAAATACACTAACATTAAAACAATTGAAAGAGATGTATATAATTAATCAAAAAGGGTTAGGGTTAGGGTTAGTGTATAGGGTTATATATTCAATCAAAAATGGTTTAGGGTTAGGGTTAAATAATGTTTAGTGCTAAATAATTTGGGACCGCCGTTGGCAGGAGTGCCCATATTCTACCCTAGATGTATTTTAGATGTATTCTAGGATTTATAGCTCAAATTCTAATGTCAAGTTTTCAGTTAATTTCAGATTAGGCACAACAAGCCTAAGGCTAATTATAGCACTGTAAGTTCATAATCATCCACAAAATATTACACATTACAACTAATATTTTATTATTACTAAGAAATATATTCTAAACCCTACAAGATTTTTCATACGCGTAAAAAAATTTGTCGCGTAAAAAATTTGTCGCAGGATTTGAGATTTGATTTGATTTGAAGGAAAAGATTTGAGATTTGATTTGACATCTATGAGATTTGGGATTTGTTTGACCCTAAAGATTTAAATCTTTTTAGGCAAAGATTTGACAGTTGATGGTTGAGATTTGATTTGAGATTTGCCCATGACTGTCTACACGGCAATAAAAACACAGAATCAGAATCAAATGGAAGCAATTAATCAATAATGTTCAGCTCAATATTTAACCGATCAAGGCTGATAAAAACGGCTGATAAAAAACAACTCTGTAGATACCAGGTCCAACGTTAGAGTCGGCTGCTTCTGAACTGTTTCCACCGTCACGAGCAACCTCTGACACATATCCATGGTGTCCGAGAGACAGCGTCGTAATCCTTGCATCTTACCAGCCAGCAGCTGACACTGATGACAGGTGACATCACTGGGAGGTGCTTCATCACTTGCAGCAAGCTCTTCTGTAGTGCTAGAATCTTTCTCATCCGGGGACGACGGAATCAAACTAGCCTACAACGTTAGACAGAATACAAATCTATGATCTTCTGGAATAGCTAAAACTATGAATACAAGAAGTGACAATTCATTATTGTAATTTGTTTACTCTCAGTTTGGTGGCATAATTTCTTTCTTTCGAATAATGATGAAGTCAAATCTTAAGAAATCAATTTTGTCAATTCTTACTTGTGGGTCAACATCAAATAGCAAACTTCCTGCAATAATTTAATTCAGTTCTTCTTTAGTGTTTCATTATTTCTATAACGTCTATTGAAAAACGTTTATCAGTTTAACTGTATAGTTTGAGTACATATTAAGCAGTCATTTGCATTGATGTTCGATTTCGAGTTTATTTTGAGTTTATTGACTTTTGAGCTTGTCGACCTACATCTGATGGTAATGGTGTTACAAGTGATTACGAATCATTTATATTGAGTATCGTTAACTAGGTGACTTGTAGTTTATATTGTGACTCAGATCACTTTCACTGATAGCCTCACTTATATTGTTAATATGCATTGTATTATGTTTGCTAAAAATAAATATTTACTTACTTAAAAATTTATCAAGAATAACTTAGAACATACAAAGCATTATGAGCAGGATACTGCATGCTGTAGAATTGGGAGTCAACAATATGAGACATAAGTTGAAACATAACAGCACAGTATTGCTACGCAAAATACAATGATCTTGAATTACATTGGATAGAGGATAATTGTTCACACTCAAGATATTCAATGCAATACAGAAAATATAACACATATCGAAAAAAAAATTAAAGTTATTATCATTTTCACCATCATCATCATCATCAGCCTATCGACAATCTGATGGCACATTTTTTCACGAGAAAGATTTCACAAATTCACCGAGCATACTGAAATCGAACGGTCGTACAATATACAGTGTTATCATGTCTTTGCTTGATTAAAACGATAAAATAGCCGTTGTGCAGTGATTTCTCAATTTGGGACATAACAATAAGCATAATTTCTTTAAGGTCAAACCCATATTACAACAAACAAAAAGACAAGTCAAAATGAGATTGATCTTTGGAAGAATTATTGGTAGACCGGCCCAATTCAAAACTCAATCATAATAATATTATGCACGTATTACAGAATTTCTTGACAGCCTTGTACGGCTGTGGACATGGACCTTGCGAAAGTCAGAGAAGAATAAGCTGAAAGCATTTGAGATGTGGTTATGGAGAGGAGTGGAAAGAGCAAGTTAGCAAGACAGGAAATCTAATGAACAAGTGCTGCATGCAGTGGGAGAAGAAAGAAGTATGGTGCAAACAGTTGTAAAGAGAAAGAAAAACTGGATTGGACATGTGTTGAGGGGCGAGGAATTGACGAAAATGTGATAGAAGGCAGAATTCAGGGAAGGAGAGGACCAGGAAGACCGAGACTTCATGAACTGATAGAGGACAAGGAGGAATCAAATGACCAAATGAAAAAAAGCAGAGGACCGTGAGTTGTGGAGGAAATGGATACCAGAGACCTGCCTTCAGGCAGAGCACTAATGATGATGATGCTGATGATGATTACAGAATTTCTATAATTTTGTGATTTAATGAAGACTTAAAATAATGAATAAGATCATATCGGCATGTTTGGTTACCTTCCTCAAATTCAAGTGATACTTTAAAAGTGTCACGTGACACGGGAGGAAGTGGGCCTATTCATGTTCATCCAATCAGAGACCTGCGCGGATATTCTACGGCCTACGCTTTTCACATCAAAATTATACAAATAATTACATTAATTTTAAAATAAAATTAGTCAAAATAATGCCTATTTGTACCACAAATACTTACTAAAATGATTGCTTAAAAAAGTAAATACAAAATTTGAACAATGCCACAAACAGCATTACGGACTGTACAATTATTTTCCAACATAAATATTTTTTCATCGGCTTTTCATTGTTCAAAATTCCAGGGTTACAATACCATCCCATTCTTTACTGGTTAATGCCGATATGATTTTATTCAACATATTCAACTCTGAAATGTCAACTTGAGGCCGACTGCCAATAAATTAAGCACACCCTTGATGCAACATTTAGCAAGCAGATGACAATAGTTTCAACTTCGACTACAATTTTACATTAAACTACAGATGCAAACAAATCAATGACAAATTTCCTCCTTGTGATGACTCATAACTGGACCAACAATTGAGTCACTCAACTACCAGCTCAGCCACATATATCAACACACACACACACACATAAAGGTCAAGAGTCATTAACAAATCAACAAGATAACCAAACACTGTACCAATCAGATTAATCCAAGCTCTCTGTTTGGCTGCAATGCCCCAAGCAGTAGCACAATACTCTTTATTATTTGCATGTTCCGTTAGCAGCCATTATTTGACAACAACAATACATCAATCAGCTGAGACCAGATACAATGCTTCACACAGCAGGATACACAGCGACACTTGACAGGGCTAGAGATGAAATGTGTGAATCATAATTCGGATTACTTAAAGAATTTTAGATCATTTATATATTACAAATTACGTTGGCTCTGAAATACATCAATGTAAATTGCAAAAGAAATTGACTGCAAAGGTCTACAAAAATAAACAAAATTATCTCCTGTTTTATCTAAATTTGATCACTTATTTTTATTCCTCATGTGTATCAATTGCTCAAAACTCTCAAATGTATTCCTATATCACTTACAAAAATATAAATATACAGTAAATACAATATTAGGGTGGTCCCATCTACAATGGACAAATTTTATCTTGTTCCTTCATATTTCTCCAACCCGCTATTTGGTTACACTTGATATAAAGACATTATTTGCAAAATTTTACTAAGATTGAAGAATATTTAGGACTTGCTCAACCGGTTTGAAGATTTGCCACATCAGTCCCATTGTAACAATATACAGTAGCCTAGATTGCGTACAAATTGCTGCTGATATCCGTATTTAGGTTGTACAAATTAATTTATTTAACGAACACCTTTTAATCACACTCCTTTTATTCGTTCCCATTTGTCGTGTCGGGACATGATATAGTCAAGCTGCTCTCAAGTCCCGAAACTTCTTGACGGAACAGCAACTACAACTAGCAGTGAGATTATCCAAACAGTGGACGAGTGGGGGCTGAGGGATCGAATCAAGGGACTTTGTTTTGATACAACGGCATCGAATACTGGGATCATTGGAGGTGCTTGTCTACGATTAGAGACAGAGATGGGTCTAGAACTGCTGAACTTAGCCAGTCGTCATCATGTTGCAGAGATCGTGTTATAGAAAGTGTTTAGTCTAGATGATGTCGAAAGAGTCTCCAAATATGGAACCGTTCAGACACTTTCGTGAATATTGACCAAAAGTCGATCAGTCAGCCTTCTCCACAGCCATGAATGATGAGACTATAGCGGCATAAATTGCTTCATGAAAGGAAGATGTTATAGAGCTTGCAGTGGAACAATTCACGAAATTTCAGCCGTGTAACGATTATTCTTAGATCTTAGAGGTAACGATCACATTTTCAGGAGGTACTACTCCACGTGGAATACATTTCTATTATCCGGGAACTATTCACCGTTCTAGGTGGATGGCAAGGGCGATATATGCACTCAAGATTGTGGCTGTTTCGCAATGAATATCTAGTGCATCAACGCTCAATGTCATCTGGCGGATCGTCTCACTGCGAACAAGTTTGGATACATCTGAAGCGTGAGAGCCTCTTCATGACCCTTATCTACGTCAAGTATTGGTCTCAGATTCCAACATCAGTTGCATCCCCAAGGAATTATCTAAAAATGATACAAGAACTTTCCGTTTATCATGATCAGGTTGTTGCTAAGGAAGCAATCATGATGTGTCTGTTAAGGAAAAGAGAAATAGGCCTATGGTAACTGCCCTGCAACAGATGCATGGCTCTGTGCAGCCACTGAAACGAACTCAGCCATTGACTGATTCATCCATAGGTCTGCATGACTTCGTGAACCCGTCACACGACGATTCTTCAAGCTATTTGGGCTGCCTCGAGGGTTTCTTGTGAATGACCCAAGCGAATGGAGTAGCCAGGACTCGTACTGGAGTAATCAGTCCATTGCCCTGTCAGTGAAAGTTGTCAATGACCTTGCAGACCGGGGTGTAGCTCTCATTCAAAAGTTCAACTCATCATGAACTCGGAATGAGGAGCAAAGTAGTTCCTCCTGCAGGTTGTCGAGGACCACGATTCACATTTTCGCTGCCTACGACGGCTGCTGCCATCATGTGCTCTCTCAGACACAATGAATCAATAACTACTATGTAATAACTGTGTTGGCTTAGTGTTTAATTAGTCAAACAATCATGATATTATAAACTTTACCATGGTGCTTGGGTGAATAACATTGTGTATGCGACTCGATATACAATTTACGTAATATTGACGTATATAGAGTCTTGTAGACATTACATGGTAAACTTCAGTCCTGTTGAGCAAGTCCTAAATGTTAATATATTAAATAAATAAAAATTCTGTATCAATTATGATGGTAATGGAACCGAATGGTGCATTGGAGGACATTGTTTTCTAAAAATAATAATTTGGGACCACCCTAATACAATATGTACATTAAATATGGCTCCAAGTCCCATCTTGTCATATCTTGACATATCAGACTCATCATCATCAACATTTGCCATCAGTTCTTTACCTTGTCAGAACGGGTTAGATACCTTCAACAATTGAAAAACAAAAGCTTATTGAAAGAAAATACCAATTGATGACTTAAAAATGTCTCTTCTCAAGACGAGTTATTGAGCATCCATGATGCCTCTAGTTATTCTCGTGCAACTGTTTACAAACTGTCCACATGTCTCTACGACTACCAATTAAATCGAGTTTTCTTTATCCTATACACAGCTTGTTTAACCAGGACGCAATCCTGAGCCTCATTAGACGCCGAAGACAGATCAGCGATTCATCCATCAAACTTTGTAAACGAGCAACTGTGAACTCTGTGGGACATAGTATGGACCTGAACACATGGATTGAATCCAATGATAGAAATATTTAAAAACTGTGATATGTTACACATATCATCTATGGCACAATCACAGAAGAACTGTCGTGTGCCGTTGATACCAAGTGCTACAATGAGAGCAGTTGGTGGAAGTTTTCAACGCGTCAACTTGATGAAGATGGACCAGATTTCTAGGAAAAACTCTGCCCATATATACACATATTCCAGTTGACAATGATTACTGCCACGGCACGGTTTCTGCGAATATGTATCATGTAGGATCTTTGCTTTTTTCATGGCTATGCGGTTAGTCTGTCGTTTGCCGCCACAACTGAATCAGAGAGAAGAACAACGTTCTCTGGGGAAGGGAAATCACCTCACTCTCTGTACTGGTTGGTGTCAGCAACGGCATGCGGTAGTAAAAGTCTAGCCATAATGAGCCATCAGGATCATTCTACACAGATCTGGGACGCTCCTGCTGCTATAAATAGCTGATGATCCAGCTGCCGCTGATGATGATGATCCAGATGATGATGATTATGAACTGAAGAATGGAATATCACTAACATCTTCATGCCATTAAACAAACGTTCCTTCATTAAACACAACATTGATGTGGCAGAGCACACACCTGAGTTGATCACCAACTGTACAAAAGTGCATTACACTGCCGTGCAAAGCAAAAAGACCCTATCTACATTTTTTTCAAAATTGAGTTAGCAGCAGAAAATTTATCTAGATGCCTGTAACTACCTTCATATTTAGCAAGAAAGACTTATCTGCAGTCCAAATGCTTCATCACCATGTTCGTTAGAGCCTTATTTTCAGGCGAATTTTTTTAGCATGCAGATTTGTACCAATTTTTATGAACACCCGAATATACCTTCACGGAAAAACTCAGTTTACTCATTATGTAAGTTTCGTAGATAGGTTTTTTTTGCTTTGCAGGGCAGTGTAACAGTGCCATTAGCTTTCAAAGTTCAATTTTTTTATGAATGAATATCTGTCTTGTCACCAACCCTCTAACTGCAACTCTTGACAAATACCTGATGGAACAGGGCAAGGCAAATATTACAATAAATGTTAAATAGTACAACCACGGTCGTATTTAAGGGGAGGTTTCAGGGTCAACCCACCCCCTTGATTTTTTTTTCTTAAAATGTATGTTTTATCCTTTTTTAAAGTTAATTTTTTTACATGCTCAACCCATCCACAAATGAGCATATTGAAAAAAAAATTGTCAAAAATGTTTGATCAGTCAAAAAAACACCGAAATAAAATTCTGACTACGGTCCTGAGTATAACGTTTTAATTCAGTGATAATAATATCTCCGTAATCAAGCTGTTATCTTAAATATAAAAAACACCATGATTTGACAAAAAATAGCTAATTTAAACATTGACACAATCAAACACTAACCTTATTTTTATCCTGCCCCTCGCCGCTGGCAGAATCTGAAGCAATTCCCTCTGCACCGGATCCACTTGGACTTTTTTCCCCGCCACTAGGCGGCGCGTCAGTCCGATTCCTCTCGCTAAGCTGCTTTTTCAGTTTTGCGAGCTCCATTCTTCTTCTCATCAGCTTCGCACGAATCCGCTGATGTTCAATACGTTCCTCTTCGAAACATCGCAACATCATAGCAAACCCCTCGCACTTCATTCGCTCCTTCTTCAATTCGACACTTACATTCTCCAGTTCCGCTCGGAGATTATTGATCATGGAATTCTGAGCTTCCATGTCGCTTCCACCGCCGCCGTTGTTCAGCCGACCGGTGTTTGAGTCACTCAAACTTCTCGCGATGAATAAGACGTCATCATCCGGTTTAGTTTTACTTGGGCGCAATGGACCAACGTTGTCATTGTTTAGTTCAGAGTCAGAGAGTGCATGTCTTTTGCCACTGGTAGCACCTGGAGAAAACAAAGGCCCCTTAACAGAAGTACCATTCCTTTGAGATAAAATAGATGAATTACACTCGCTCGGACGAGCAGAGAGTGGAACAGTCAACAGCGGAGGTGCTGAGGGTGGAGTAGTCAACAGCGGGTACACATCACCATGGCAATAGTTGGGTGGTAAACGCACGGTGTTGGTGCCAAAGAGATCCAGACTGCCACCAAGCCGAGATAAGGCACTACTCTTCACACTAGGTCCAGATATCCTCGTTACAAGCGGGTCTGAGTGTCTTAAATCCGAATGTGATTTCAATGGCGGCACAGCAGTGGACTGTGCTCGATGCGGTACATTGAAAGATTTCAGATCAGTTTGAGCATTTTTTGATAAAGTAGTGCTCCCAATGCTGCCGGTGGCAGTACTAGGAGCGAAGAGCTCATCGACAGATTTCTCGCGACCAGCACCTCCAACTTTTGTTGCATCTACTCTAGACGTCTCTGGACTTGTAACATTTGCTCCAGTAAGCTTCACATCACCTGCTGTCCCATTCGCTTTGCAAGGTAATCGAACCGAAGTGACGTCATTAACGTTTCTCTCCGTCATAGTGACGTAAGTGCAGGCGATTCTAACCTTTCACACACAACATCAAGGCATTCATAGATTTCCATCAGCTGAGTGCAGCAGATAAAGTGACGCAGCAGTGACAATGGTCACTGAGCAGTAGTGACAACGGTCACTGACAACGATGCTATTCAGTATCTAAAGTTCTGTAAGCACACAAATGACATTGCATCTTATATATACAAAAAACTGTATGACACGTTTCATGCTTGTGAAGTTGTCCCCACAACCTCATCAAACAACTTCGCAACATCACAAGCATGTATACACGTTTCAACAACACAATTTGTATGAATCTACTTCATGCAATTTACACGCTAAGAATTGAGTTCACACCAACTCTCCTACACGGCTACTTACAATGCTCAACGATACCTGCATCAATCCCATCACAGCCGTATTATGGGGTGGGGGTGGGTTGGGGCTTGATGAACCCCCCCCCCCGAATTTTGTTGTTCTATAAATTGATGATGTTTTGCAAAGAAATTTGTGAAAAAAGGTCGTTAACTAACAAAAATGTGAGGTTAAAAAACAAATGAAAATTTTGGAAAAAAGGTCGTCAAATTTTTAACCCCCTTAAATTCAATCCTGGCTACAGCCCTGTATACCACACATCACAACATTTGTTTTACGAGTATCACCCGTGTGAGAAAAGCGAAAAGGTTACCTTTCATCTAGAAGACACCAAGATCTTTACTTAATTATTTATCACATGCAAAATGCTGCCTCATTCCAATATCTTGGCTTTTATATCAACTAAATTTAGGCCTATTGTTATCTTTAAAATGAACTTGCCTTTCACCTACATGGGCACTACAAGGCTAGCAATGAGCTATTGGAGTCAAGAAGGGCATCCGGCTGTAAAACTTATCTCCTCTAACAGTCTAAACTGTCATTATGCATACGATCTGCATAGGTTATTCACTCTGAGCACGCTGGCCAACAACAAACTCCAAATTAAGGAAGAAAACATTTTGATAACGTCCAAGTCACTTCAATTAGTTGCAGTGCTAATTATGGGTAATTCCAATCTAGACGATAAATGAAGATAATGATGATAATAATAATGATGATTATAATAATGGTGACGACCTTAAACATTTACTGAAATGCAAGTGAGCTTACAGTACAGGATTCTTATCGCTAAGCTGTCTGCTTACAAGCCTAATACATTTGCAACAGACGCTGCAAGTAAGCTGCTTTCCACCAGAATATTATTTGCATAAAATACAAATAATACACACTTATTTTAAAACTTATCTTAGAACCAAAACACGCTAACGGTTAACAGTTCTGAACTTGTAACAAGCCGGTGTCCACGCCTATTAACCTGTTAGAAACCACAGCCGAGTACTGTACTCACTGAGGCCAATTCTGGGCTAAGAAACGGCATCGTTATTCACATAACCACAGTACAGCACATTGTTTAGAGAGCAGCGAGTTCTACAGTGAAAAGCAGAAAAACTGTATTGAAATACACTGTGTTCTAGTTTAAGCAAAGCACTAAAAATAACGAGGCTACAATTTTGATCAAACATTAAACTGAATTTTGAACAAGATTTTATTATCAATAATTACCATCCTACTTTCGTAATCTAGCGTTTTCTTGAAAATTCCAGGTAAATAAACATTCAGCTTAAACCTATCTTAATTGCTTCGTAAATTGCTATATACCTTACCGATCCAACTCATCTAACATTGAAGATGTTAACCACACACTTTAATAACTAGCCTTAGAAACGTACTCGACTATTACTCATATTTGCAATATATATTACATTTGTATTTATGATATTATTTTTAATTGCAATATTAGCCTAATTAATCAATGTGCAATCATTAATATATATATATCATTATTTCACACCAAAGTGTAGCAGACACAAGTACAAAAAAGAACAACAACAATGAAATAGAAATTAAGTTAAAGAATATACATGTATACAAGTCACGTAGATTGTCTTTCATTAATGATTCAAATTTTCAAATTAATTAGTAAAATTCTAACCTAATGAAATTCCATACATTTTAAAATGTAAAATCTAATTGCCTTTCTGCACAGCAAGATGTTTCTATTCTACAGCTCATTATCTGAGATTACTGACTGTATTAGCTGTATGGGAGAGTGATTGTCTGCAAGGAATCTAAGCAGAAGGAAATTAGAATTTGTACACTAGACTCAATTCAGTAGCCACTCACGTAATTGCAAAAACATTAGAACCATTCAACGAGGAAGTAAAAATTATTGTTTTCAAATCTAACACTCAAACAAATATTAGCAAATAAATCATAGTTCGATTGCACCATACAGTCCACTGCATACATGTATTAACTTGTAGCACCCGCTGTACGGTGTGGAACTGTACAATACACAGTGAAGCCAGCCAGATGACAGCCCGCCAGCTATTCACTAAGCCAACCAGCAATCAATCCAAATACTAATTTCTATATCAGTTTTTTTTTATAAATCTTACAATAACATTTGCTATAACACCTCAATAAATCAGAGTAACAGACGGCTCTCAGCCTAATTAAGAAAGATCTTGCTGACAGTCCATTGCAGAGATTTTCCTACACACCCCCAGCGAGTTTTTTTACCCCCAGGCTACTACCTGGGGCCCCAGTTGGATCTCAACATCCCCCTCAATTCAATTTTTACTGCGCTCCCCGCAGGGAGGGATATAAGGTTTCTGACACAGATTTGCTTTTTTTGCTAATTTTTTGGCCACTCCCCCAGATATTTTTTACACCCCCTCCAGTTCAAAATTTCTGGAGAAAAGCTTGCTCTATTGCTTAGCTACAATTTGTCAGACCGACTAGTCTTTACATCTAAACCAGCTGTTAAATATGTTGCTTCCCTATTAGTATGATGAGACTATACATTTAAAAACAAAACTGAAGGAGTGCCGTGCTAAAGCTGCACAAACATCTACGACACAGTGCCTGAGCTGAACTATAAATCAGACATTTGTAGGAAGTAAGATCTCTGCATAGTTTACATATCTTATCTCTTTCTCATTTATATTAATTGTTGTCCGCTGCTCATGTATCTCTGATCTCAATGGATAGACCACATCGCTCAACAATAATTAACAGATTAATTACTCAACCAATAACTGATAACAACAGATAATTATTTCACAACTTCAGCTAATTAGATGCACATATAATGCACTTAGTTGTATTCTTACTTATCATTTCTATCACTTATGCATGCACTGCAGCACTGGTACAAATGATCGTCTGCATTCCCACTTTGTAATAGTCTACAAGATTCATTATTGTACTTATAAGTAGCAGGGCAGCTTAAGTGTACATCAAATAAGTAGGCACAGCATGCATTACACTCCTCCATTCTATGTAAAAAGGATTGGGAGGCAATGCTGCACAAAATGCAAAACATGCTGTATCCTCTGCTGAAATTTGCATGCACCAAATGCCTTGTCTGAACGTCAACTTTAAGTCGTTCGAGTTGTGCGAACACTGAGACGACGCAAGACACAGCTCATTTGAAAGATTTTTCAAGCAGAACTTAAATTGGAAGTATACGATTTATTACAGGTTTTGCTCTACAAACCCTCATTCAGCCTGTGAGTTCTACAAGCCTTAATTCAACCTGTGAGTTCTACAAGCCTTAATGCAAACTGTGAGTTTTACAAGCCTTAATGCAAACTGTGAGTTTTACAAGCCTTAATGCAAACTGTGAGGTCTACAAGCCTTAATGCAGCCTGTGAGATCTACATGCCCTCATGTAGCCTGTGAAGTATACAAGCCCTTACACAGCCTGTGAGTACAGAAAAGTATCTAGAAAAAGAACTTCACGAGTTCCATTGTGTAAATATGCAATTCTGTCTCAGTAATCTCAGATTTCAGCATTTTAATCTTAAATGGAGAAGCTCATATAAGTCTTGATCTCCCGAGACATTCTATAATAAAATTCACATTATACAAATGCGCAGATCAATTCTGCACGACTTGAATTCATGAATTCTGGCTCATTCTGTGCACAACTAGTGAACAAATACTGAAACAATGTAAAGGAAAAAAGCACAATGGAACATTATGGCACTAGGCTCATCAATTACGAAAGACATAATGGAACATCACGCTACTAGGCTCAAAACATGTGAAAGACATAATGGAACATCATGGCATTAGGCTCATCAAGTGTTAAACACACAATGGAACATCTCTGGCAGCTGTGAACTGGGGTCATCAAGTATGAAAGACACGCAGTAGAACATCACGGCACTAGTAGGCTCATCACGTGCCAAAGACTACCTGTGGTCAACCGGGTGGTGGACCTGGCAGAGATGATTGATTAGTACTGAGAGGCCTGTCCAAGCACTGTGATCATTCATTTATCATCAACATTTAAAGTGAGGTTTAGTTAAGCCAGGATGCAAGCCCGGATACCCGCATGCATGCAGAAACTAGGTCATGCAGCTATAGTGCGAAATAGTCGAGCTATCATCAAAATTAATTAACTACTAGCCCTAACCCTAACCTTAACCCTACCTTGAACCCTATCAACCCTAATTTGACCCCTAAAAACCCTACTTTGAACCCAGTAATTTTTTTCAATAATAGGCTGCATGCATGCGGGTACCCGGGAAGGCAGCCAGGAATTGTCAGGCGTCTCTGACATTGGCAATCTTCTTTCTTTTTAAGTCATGATCATGTCCATCAATCAGTACTAATTCTCAATTTCCTCAATTCTGATCGCATATTCCAAAGTGTTTGATATCCTTATAAAGGGGCACTACATAAATTAAAAAACACAAAGTTTTTTCAACGATTTACCGGACTTCTGGACGTCAGTAGATGCGAGTATGAAAGTGGAGAGCAGATCTTTCTATTGTGTCCCAGTTAGTGTCTGAAAAGGATGATGTGCTTGCATTCATATCTTGCAAAAGCCAGCTAGCTATCTTAGTTTCAACCTGGCAGAGAAAACTACAGAGAGCTTCTTGAACTGGCTCAAATCTTTCTTGGAGCCGATAATTTGGCAATTGTGACCATTCATCCACCTTTTGCTATACACCGGGTCAGATGTATGGCAAAGATGATTAACTACTCCCTGAAGATTTTCCTTTTCCGATCTCAGTTCAAGCTGAAAGAGCGTAACTCTTGGGACTAAACAGATTCAATGTTTTGTGATGAAGGTATATTTCAAGGCATTGTTCACCTTTCAATGTCCAACATCAGCTCCACACAATGATCTTTCTTTGCTAAAACTATGGAGGCATGCAAGACCATGGATGCATCAGTTGTGATGGAGGCAATGAAGAGTTTCTCTAAACCACTCTGGTATGTCAGTGAGACTCTAATTGGACTGTTTTTTATGTTTACATAAATTTCCGTTGAAGAGAAGGTTGAAATCGCAAGAGCTCTTCAGTTTGAAGTTCCATCCAACACGTTGATTTTTTCTCATCTATAGAGTGTACTAAAGTAAAGGAGAACCCAAAACTTGGTCTATGTTGTGCAACCCCTAAATATTCAAGGATTGTTATTAAAATATGTCTACTTTACTTTTGTTTAAAAAGGAACAAATTCAGGAGGCGAGAGCA
>JAQFYQ010000104.1:0-22422 GCA_034694885.1 Buchholzia appendiculata | reverse complement strand
GCATCACCACACCACCATTAACACACCGAAAGATTGTTCTATAGATCTTCACAGACAAATGGATTTCCTTTAAAAAAACAACGAAGTCAAACAGAAACAATTATCCTTACTCTAAAATCATCCACCAAAGCATCCTAACAGTAGTATTCAATTGGAATTTAATTGATAAAAAAACTAATTGGTTACTATCATGTCAGTATCTTACATGAGGGACTGCTAGAACAACGTTATTATTACAACAGAAGATTTATCATGTTTACAATGACCCAACTGAACTTAATGTGAACATTTTGCGGGGGTGGGGAAGTCAATTAACAAAATCATAGCATGGTGATAAACAGATCGACATTCAAAACTAATGCAACTTTATGTGAATACAACCAACAACACAACAGAATCTAGAGCAAGTATATACTGTTCTGCTGCTTATAATGCACCCTCACAACTCGCAAGTCCGTCACGACTCTAAATAGGAACGAATTACAATGATCACATGTAAAAGTTATCATCATATTAACGACTGATGATTTGCTTATCTGATTTGTATTGGCATGAAGTCAAAGGACTAAATGGACATGCCACTAACTCTGTATAAAATATACATGAATATAGGGATGGAGATAACCGCACGGAACACAAGCAAAAACCTCATCTACGATTATCTCCCAAGAGACTCGTCGAATCAGTCAACCAATCAGACGAATGTGTCCACGGAGGCACTGGCGCACCGGCAGGCTCCAGGCGTGCGCCGATGCCTGCTCAACTGTGCGCGCCAAACAAAGCTCTCCCCACACGCGTCACATCGGAAGCACTTCTTGCGGAAGTGGATGGCGTTAATGTGGTCCATGAGAAGATGGCGCTGTGCAAAGAGGAGACTGCACGCCGGACACTCCATACTCTGCCGAATGACGATCTTGTCCGTGAGACTGAAGGTATCACCCTGCGTGCCATAATACGACAAAGAAAAACATTAGCTCAGCGCAGACACTGCGACCTTTGCACCAGTGCATACAGACATGTACCTCCGAGCCAAAATGATGGCATGCTGAATAACGAATAAAAACCGACACATAATAGGTATATTATATATATTTTTATGACCATTAAGAAATATAAAAAGGAGACGTCGGTAGAAATTGGGAACTGGCCTGTCTACTATTCACTAAACACAAGCTAACCAAGAACTCGACTTGAATACGACTAAAAAAATGACAGAACTATCCTGGGTAGTTTAACAAAACTATTACAATGTTCCACAATTCATCCCAGACCACAATCATTTCAACTTTCGATAGAACTGGGAGCATTCTGATGGTGAAATTTATACGGTAAACGGTCACGTCATCATAATAAAATATCACCTTCGCACTCTACTACAATCAAGCTCAAGTGCCAAGTAATAGAAATATAATCAGATATAGATTGACATAATGCCAATACAGAAGTCACCACAAAATGTCACCACAAAGGTCATGTAAGGTCAAACCAGAAGTCATGTTACATAGTCAACAGAATCCAAACCAGTTCACGTTATTATTCTGACCGTATACAACACTAGCTCATTCTGTACGCATTACTGAATTCTTGCATCCGATTAAAACAGCTTGAATGGCGGAAAGAGTAAACAGTCAACGACACATGAAAAATAGTAATGATGAAACAAGTGAAAGGCTAAGTGCACGCTTCAATGCGCACTTATAAATCAACGTCTGGCCACAATACAAGTCAAATATCTAAAAAAACAAATACTGATTTACTATATAATAGCTGCACACACGCTAACAAATTACCGATCTCACAGTGGACTCCGTCTCAATACTATCGAATTAACAACAGTAAGATAAAACCAAGCATCAAAATAAAACCTCTAAGTAGTACTTATACCATAGTTATACTAGTAAATCTTACACTACTAGTGTGCTGAAAGAATCAAACTGCAACATAGAACTTTAAAGCCAAACTAAAACAGCAGCTTATGCTCCAACAATGAACTGGTATAATAGACATGCATATTGACTAATGCTCATGCAGAGCATGAAAGCAAGGCGAGGTCGGCCAATGGCTCAAAGATGGATAGGCGCAGATGCACACGGACAAGCTCCAGGTCGACGTCGGTGCTTGGTCAGCTGAGAGCTCCACAGGAAACTCTCGCCGCACGCCGTGCATCGGAAGGTCTTCTTGCGCAGGTGGATGCCATTCACGTGCGCCTTGAGGTTCACGCGATTGACGAAGTGCATGAAGCAGACTGGGCACTGAAAGGACTGCACCGACACAGCGTGATCTAGTATATCGCTTGCCGACACCGGAGTCTGTATATACATTCACGAAACATAGTCAGCATCAAATCACATCAGACAAACGATACAGTATACTACAGACAATTCACATTCTCTATCTAAATTACGAGCAAACGAATGAAAGATAAACAATTCTTCACTTTAGTGCATTTAAACAAAATTACATGTCATCAAGTTCCGACGGTAAGCAAGTCAAAATATCGTGGTTTTGATGTAAATTAATAGTTTCAAAACATCTAATAAAAACGAACAACACTCTAGCCATACTCTCTCTTGCATCCGTTCAACAGAGAACTAATACCGTAGTAAACTGTTGTACCAATACGTTTCTCAGATTCAGCAGTGTGACGATTCAAGAATAAACGACTTGTAGCGAAGCACGTTCACTTAGATCAAACCAACGCAACAGTTCACGACCATGCACAACATTCTAAACACATCCCCAGGTCGCTCTTCAAAGATACGCCTCGTGCACTACATATTCTGCACGACGGAGGCAGCGCAAGGACATCCTCCGGGTTTACGGCGATGCAGGGTGAGCTGAGAGCTCCAGCGGAAGCTCTCTCCGCAAGCGTTGCAGCGGAAGCGCTTCATCTGTAGGTGGATACCATTGATGTGCCCCTTGAGGACCTGACGACTGCAGAACTGCATGTGGCACATGGGACACTGGAGAACCTCACGAGCCTGCTTGAGTATGTCGTGCACGATTGTCCCGGCCACCGTCTAAATACACCACGAGAAAGAAGATTAGACAGAGAAACAGACAGCGAATGTTCCAACGGCAAGGACACACACACACACAACATGGGGTTCAAGGGCACAGACAGACAGTGAAAGGTCCAAAGGCAAGGAAGGGGTCCAAGAGCACAGACACAAGTTGGAAATGTTCAACCCTACGCTACTAATAAACACACTCAAACGGATTCGCATGCCGGTAAAAAGTACCGTTTCTGTTTCACTGACGCATTGCCGAATTAAAGTGCATAGTCGTTGCAAGTGCTTACATGCAGACCAATCAAATCAATAGAAGCGAATTAAATCATTCCAATTAAATAGGATTAGAAGAGTACTCAACGCTTTTCGATCACGTCATAACACCATCAATATCGTTGAACATATTTAAAACACTTTGTCACCTTTAAGCGGCTGTCACACATAAAACAAGCGAACGAATTTATACTTTAATATTTACTGTCGCTCTCCACTACAGTATATTTTTTGTAAAACATCAATTCTACTTTTGTACAAACATATTAGATAACACTTTTTATGCTCCTAATAAACAAGAAAATACTGAACAACACTGGCAATTAAAAACATAGCACTATAAACCAATCACGGATGAATTTCTTCAGTAAAACAAGTTCAGTTTTAACTTAAGCAAACTCCTATAGACCACAGTTTCATCTGAACATTGCAACAGAACGTCTCTGTATTACTTGTTGAACAGTCAATTACGTGCGACAAGCTAAAATTATTCAATCTATGCATAAAATATTTTCCATACCGACAGTAATTAAATATACTTAAATATTTTTACTTTGCAACCAACATGAAATATATTAACTATGTTAAATAGGGTCCAATCGAGAAAAAACAATCTGTAATGGAATAAATAATAACAACACTCAGTCTAAGTTATTCCAAGCAGAAAACTCAAAGGCTTGCTTTTCAAATATCTGCAGTGGTCAGTATCCATCCATTAAATCAGCAAACTAATGAATGTTCTAGCCATAACTCTAGTTTATCACTCTAGCCATCATCAAATCCAATCCTGAAAATGGCGCTCCGCAAAGAAACAGTCCCTTCCAAGCTGGCCGACTCGGACGTGCAGACATCAGAATATACTGGTGTCGGCAATCGCAGACGCGTATGCGCAGACCCTCGACTTGCGTCTGTGGCGCGCGAGCTGCATGCGCCACAGGAACGTCTCGCCGCACATATCGCATCCGTACTTCTTCTTGCGCAAGTGCACGCCGTCGATGTGCTCCCTCAGCGACATCTGACTGTCAAACGTGAGAGGACAGAGTGAGCAGTGCACGATCTGTCGACAGACGGCATTCTTGACTAGCTCTTCCGTCGACAACGTCCCACACTGCAGAGAATAAGCAACGTCGTGGTAGAGTGAGAGCGATAAAGTGCAGCAGTATACATACTGTACATCAACTAATACAAAAACAATAGTTACTGCTGTTAGCGTACAGGACATGTGTGCACTTTCACACCGCACAAATATATAGTGCATGACAAGAAGAAGAATAGTGAGAAAGAAAACGTTGGTATTGTATAACAGTAGGACTGCAATATAATAACTCAAATTAAACACACTCTAACACTAGACTCGGAATAAATAACTGCCTTGTTCGCAATGAATAACTTCACATTTCAACTGAGTAATCTCTTTAACAAATATACCGAGTCAACATGAAATAATACAGATACACTTAGTTACAAATAATACATACACAGATTGATCAAATTGGCTGGATGTCAACCTGGAACATGTGTGTGTGTGACATCTAGTGTAAATATCTCAACCCTATTGTTGTTAATAGCTTCAAATGTAAACTCTTCACGCAGTACGTGTATTCCACAACATATCACAACTTTTGTAGACTTTGTACGTAACAAGAGTGCGAATACATGCGATAGTGCAACATGATGTTGCACGATACGAACTCACATAAAGAGACAAGAAAGTAGTGCGTAAAATATTCGCACGACTCGCCTGAAACGAGGCATACGCCACAAACGTTCAGATCAAGACACATCACGGTTAATTAACATGCCGTGTCAATATTGCTACTAGATCGAACACGGTGGGACACTGGAACTATGAACATTCTAACTTCTATAATAACTTCAGAGGACATGTGGTTAGAGTTCCATCAAAACGCAGAATGTCACAAACATACACATGAAATTAAATTTTAATTCAAACCACCAAATTTTTCAGTTCGCACATAACATCACATAATGAAATCAACCGAGTCACAATCACATTCATGGCTTGCGGAAGTACATTCAAGACAATGCGGCGATATTTCACATCACAAATAACTTCTGCTAAGCCACTGAAGACAACAGTCACTCAATGATCACACAGCCATGTCTGACGCGCGACTGTATATCTCACGACATGTCACTCAGAAGCCATCAAGCTGACTACTGGAGTTAAAGAGGCCGGCAGCGGGACACGCCCCCGGGGTGCGACGGTGCTTGCCCAGCTGAGAACTCCACAGAAAACTTTCCCCGCACGCATCGCATCGTGCCGTCTTCCTTCGCAGGTGGATGCCGTTGACATGCCGCTTGAGAGTAAGACGATTGACGAACTGCGCCTCGCACATTGGGCAGTGTATGATTTGACGCGAGACGGCTTCGTCAAGTATCTCATTGACTGACGACGACGTCAGCTTCTGCAGACAACGATCAACAGAACGTTAACAGAGACAACGGACACCTAGGACAATAGAGTCATCATCCTCATTAGGTTCTTATTGGACAAAATGGACAAAAAAAATTTAGAGACGAAGTTTTTACCTATTCAACTAGAAAATCATGACGGTGTTAAACGTTGCAGAAGTTGATCGGTAAAGGAATGTTATCAATTAATGAGAAAATTACTGTATGGTACCTCCACATACAAAACGTAACACCGTTACTGACCGCAACTATTAGACACTTCATAGAAATTAACCTTCATGACAAACAACACAAATATGTCTTACTGTACAAACAATGTGCAAGTCACGTGTAATACGTCGTATATATATATATACCAATGTTGCGCATGTTCAACAGAAAGCACAGCAGAAAACTTAACATTTATTTAATCAATAATATAAATCTCTTATTGCTCTTATTACAGATTACTTCGGTACCGTACTCTACTCGATGAACTAGAAATCAAATCAGATTAAGGAAACAAAACCTTGCATGGGCACTGCTATATCACAACAATTCGGAAACATTCAAAATTTAACAGTAGAGGAATACATAACGCACATAGTTCATGATTTAAAATTATTAGCTGGCTGATATTTATGCCCTACATAAGAACGCAGTGGTGTACACTGTACACACTAAAGAAAACAGCAGATAAACACATGGAGCAACAGCAAATTTAACCCCAAAATACAATCATTACAGAAATGTCAGACGTTCACGAGAAAACGCAACCAATCACAAATTGGCGCAGAGTCCTCTGCGGTGAAACTACGGGAGACTGTCGGGGGCCAGGACCATCCCAGCGAGGGCGCAGGAGCCGTTGCGCCGGTGAGTGCTAAGCTGTGAGCGCCAGAGGAAACCTTCTCCGCAAGCGTTACATCTCACCGTCTTCTTGCGGTAATGCAAGCCATTGATGTGCAACTTGAGCGTATTACGATCCTCAAAGCTCATCTCGCACAACGGACATGGCATAACACGGCGGCACTTGACGGCGTTGATGAGATCCGTCGCCGATACTGCATGCGGATTCTGTATACAATAAGCGACACATAAGCGTGTAAAGAACGAGTGACAACAGAACAAGAGCACGCACGGCGCAGCGGTGCATGCACTACACTAAATACATGAATGCACACAGCATCAATGCTATATGAAAGTTTTAGCACTTTGTACGTCTTGGTTTCATATTGTCAGGCAGGCACTGCACAAGAAAACAAATTCTAACCACAATCATACAACTGACCTGAAACAGACATGACGCAAATACAGTTGAGCTAAACACTTCTTTCTTCGAACAGAACAGCCTAAAGCGGCATATTGTGTTAATCACATCTTGTTGCAGATTTTTAGCCGAGCAAGACAAACATGTTGAGAATAAATAACTATACACTATAAGAACCATCCCCCCCCCCTAACCACCAACTATCACACTCTTGGGAATAATTACAGCCTACAGTGAGTGATGCATATCAACTCTTGTTGAAAAATGCGAGGAGAAAATATAACTAATAGACAGTGAACTGAGAAATTCAATAACTACACTCTATCAGTTAAATCTCTCCACAATCATGTCCGTGTAACTAATACTACTAGCAAGAGGCAAGTTCAATTTGGCAAACAACTAAATGCTACATCGCTAATTAAATCAATTGTCAATCGACAAATTATTTTCCAGAAGTCACACAAATTGGCTGAACGGTCAACAACAGCAAAACACAATGTAGAGTATTGCATCTTTGAAACTTCATCCTAAACTGAATTTCACAGCATAAAAATGACATTTTAGACTATTTGAAAAGTTCACGACTTAAAGGCCCACTTCAACTCCAAATCTCACGATGGAAAACGAGCAACAAAAACTGACAAGAGAAAAACATCCTATGACAGAGATTATTATCATGGCATATTGTAATGATGTAACCGGAAACAAATAGTCAATCACCAACATCTCTAAACCGACACAAACTCGTCAAATGGAGAACTCAATTACAAAAAATAAATCCAATTAGTTAATCCACTTCACATAAGCGTTCATTCAGTACACGATCACAGCGAAACAAGACGACTCTCTCAGTACCCCCCCGACTGCCCATACCCCGAAGGTGCCCCCACAGCCGGGCAAGCCCCGGGGGTGCGACGATGCTTGCTCAGTCCAGATGCCCAGAGGAAACCCTCTCCGCAAGCCTCACAACGGTGAGTCTTCTTACGGAAGTGGATGCCGTTGACGTGCGTCTTGAGAGTTAGGCGATTGACAAAACTCATCTCGCACATTGGGCAGTGTATCGTCTGACGCGAGACGGCAAGTTCCAGAACATCATTCATCGTCGTCGTCATAGTCTGCATAGAAAGATATAACGAAGCACAGAATGTATGATAACCTGTCTCATCAATGTCTGGACAAAACAAAGACTTCATAGTGGAGCACACAGATTCATTAGAGCTTACAGAAACAAGAAAATACAGTAAGAAAGAGTCGTGTGACAATCTAGGAGCAGAAAAAATAAACCGGAGTTATTGATTACTTTGGACAGATGAGAAACTTCTCAGAATTGCAACAGAGAGTAGATCAATGTTGGCTTGGGTATAGAGCAGATAGGCACGAGTGGAGAGAGAAAAAAGTGTCAAAACTTGCAAATCAGCAGAATAAAGAAGATGTAGAGATGAACATTGATATGAACATGTAAGAAAATAACAATGATCCTTTTGCAGCAGTCAACAGATGGCCATACAGAATTCTAAGCAAAATATATGTACAAGCGGGCAACATCTGATTATCTTTAACCAGTGACCGTTAAATGAATTATGTCTCATTAAACGATTTGTGTCTCGCGCAAGATGTAGGCAGCACTAGTACCTGCCATTCAGTCCACTCTGGAGACTAATTTATCTCTTATACAATTACAATGTTGTCATATAACATCGGAGCTTGAAATCCACTGTTGAGATCAAGCCCGAGATTATAAGCGCCACTAACTGCTGGCATCCCATTATTGACCACATAAAAGAGTCAAGAGATATAAACTTTGCACACGTGAGTCGACTGATTCAACATTAATCAGTCAGTTAAAATGGACATCTGGAATAAGTCTGTGGCCAAGCACGCTAAAATTTGCAAAACCATATATAGTAATAAATAAACACAAAAAGCAGTCCAGACGGATAGAATAAATTAAACCGGACTTAATAATGAAAACGTTAAATGTGTAAATGTGCTCAGCTGGTTAAAATTTTTACTACAATCATTGTCAATTCTCACAAACTTCACGAAGAAAGAGAATTAATAGCAACACTCAACTGTAACTTGAAACTCATTGAACAACATACACAATTCATTAATTCTTAAAAAACAAAATATTTTCGTAATGGAGATTTTTGACACACAAAATCAAGGCTATAAAAGTTTGTATTCATTTACAAATATTTAGAGTCGTAACATCGCCCAAATAAACGGATAGATTTCACACAAGATGACAATTCTACGCGACTCTGAAAACTTGTCTAGCAGTTTTTCTCAAAACATACAGAAGCAATCTGATCAAGATTTAAATATCTCGTGTCAGAATTTACAACAACTTTTCCTGACCTAACAAAAAGTATCATATAAAAAAACATGTCCTCGAATAATTTACGCAATTATGAGACTAAACAAGTCCACTTCTAATCCACTCCAACGTTCAGCTCACGATCATAACGAGGCAAGACGACTCTCTCAGTATTCCCCCGACTGTCCATATTCCGAAGGTCCCCCCGCAGCCGGGCAAGCCCCGGGGGTGTGACGATGCTTGCTCAGTTGTGAGCCCCACACGAAACTCTCTCCGCAAGCGTCACACCGACGAGTTTTCTTACGCAAGTGGATGCCGTTGACGTGTGTCTTTAGGGTGACCCGATTGACAAAACTCATCTCACACATTGGACAGTTTATGGCCTGACGAGCGACGGCACGTTGCAGAACACCATTCACCGTCGTCATACTCTGCATACAAAGATATAACGTTGCACAGCAAACACGACAACTTGAACGATCTATGAAAATCAGGGCCACGAACGTAGAGTGGAGCGTGCGTGGCAATCAGTAGCAGATTGCAGAAGTACGGACAATAAAGCTAAATTAAAGCATGACAAAGTGGAAAAGAAAACCCCCAATACAAAGAGTTTTGTCTGCATCAGTACCTCTCAGAATTGTGCTAGGTACATAGAGGGACATGAGGGACGCAGACAAATGCACTAAACTACCTTGTTTTCTTTATCACAAAAATTGCAAAAGATACAATCTTAATATAATTCAACAGTAAAATTTACCAGCAACACACTTAACCATAACTTTCCACACACAATAACATAAAATTATTCAAACAATTATCAAAACCAAATATTTTGTGACCAAAGCGTTGACGAAAAACACAAATACACAATATTATATAGAAAAGCTCCGAGCTTATTAGTCATATTTATATTTATTCATTGTTTTAATATCATACAAATCGAACAGAAAGGCTCCACATGAGATGACAATTCAAGGATTCTACGAACACATAATCTACCAGTCTTTATTCCAAACACACACGGAAGGGAGCACATCATCATCATCACAGTGGCGGTAAATTGCATTGCTGCTGCATTTCTAACAGTCTTGACATGCAAGCCCCCGGCTGACGATTATGTTTGCTGAGTTGTGAGCGCCACGTGAAGCCCTCTCCGCAAGCAGAGCATCGGAAGCTCTTCCGACGGAAGTGGATGCCATTGACGTGCTCCCGGAGAGACGTCTTTGTAGTGAACGCCATCAAACATATAGGACACTTCATCACGTTTTGCGCGTCGACTGGGCTCAGCAATTCGTCCTTCAACGCGGTCCGCTGCACGTTATAATGAGCACATGCAAACACACACACATACAAGGAATGATGCACACATGTGTATATATATGATATACAACTTTCAAATGAAAGCATGCGCAAGAATATTACAGTTCTGTAATGGCGTTGGTGAAAAAAACAACAGTAGGAATGTCAAATCTAGAATTTGGTTTCTCCACAAATTGTTTACTCAACCCTATGAACTCAGTTTTCAGCCAAAACCTTATCATAAGGCTAAATTTCTATAACTCATATCTACATCCACAGCAGGATGTAGCACAAATACATGGTTTGAATTTTTATTGGAGTTCGATTTGTATTTATGGATGCTTTCATAAAAGCATTCACTGAGGAGGTGCGCAGCCAAGTCACGGCGGAGCAAAGCAAACCAGCAAAACGGAATAAACAACCTCTTGCTTGGTTAAAGAGAATTCAGAAAAATAAGCATCGACATAATGATGATTCCCACACTCAGACTGTATTTTATGAAGTTCAACTCATACTCTGAAGTAAAACTATTTTTTCAACGTCCTTCAAAATTCGTAGCAGAACACTTTAAACCATCAACACTCTGTATACCGCGTGTTAAATAACAGGATTTAATGCAGTAACAACAACAGTAAAAACTATATTACTTATATAATTAGCTAAAGCTTTACACTTGCAACAAACATCACACAGCTACAATAACCTAAGTGTAACAGTACTGTTGAACTCGCAAAACATGTTTTCAGAATGGAAATATTTAAACTAACGTCACTACAATTTGATGAACAGACATAGCAGCATAAAAGCCCTACATTCACATAAAATTGGTTTTATTTCAGTTGTTTCTGATTGCAATTAAATTGATTAATAAATACATTAATCGAACCCCTCTAAGGCATGTCTAAAACATCAAACAAACGCAACGTCCACCGAGCGTTCAAAGGTTCAAGGAATAGGAATAGTCTAGGCATTAAATCACAGTTTTTGACATCTTCATACAGACTGATAAAGCAGTGCATCTGTTCTGCCATTTCTACTAAAGTCAATCAGACATTGGCGAGCGCTGCACACGGACACGCGCCAGGTTTTCTCCGGTGAGCGCTCAGCTGAGCTCGCCATCGGAAACTCTCTCCGCAAGCTTCACAGCGGTGACACTTCTTCTGGAAATGTATTCCATCGACGTGCTCTCTCAGGGTCCTCAGATCGTTGTAGGCCATGCCGCAGACAGGACAATGATGACGTGTTACAGCTCGACTCACGACGTCTTCCGTCCCTCCTCCTCCTCCGTACAACAGACTCTGCATAGATACGTCACTAGCTTACAATACGCTCTCATCCATCTCAACCACTTACTTACAATAGTAACAGACAACACACTGTAATACATCAAGTACAATGTAACGAATTCAATGTAACAGAAGGGAGTTGAAACAACACCTCGATGCAAAATTACCATCAACTCCAGCTTGTCATAAATGTTAATTAGCGCAAACTTTACATGAAGCAAAACCTTACTTAATATCAATTCGCATCTACAGTCTACATTTCGCCTAGATAGTTATCTCTAAGTTAATCTTTTGTGCATGCACAATATTTCTTGTATGTGTGTGTGTGTGTGTGCATGCACTTGAACGTGTGTGTGCATTCGAATCACTCCTTGCACGTGCGCTTGAACGTTTGCATGTCCGGGTTCTGCACAGGAACAGTCTCAAATGAAGAAAAGAATCTTGCACACAAATTGCAGGTCCTTCTAAATTTATTTGATATACGAAAATTCACCATTTGCTGGATACCTTTTAATATAAAAATGACATTAAATTATGCACGAGAAAAACCTCATTTGTGAAATACAAATTCAAATCGAACCCTGGGTTTCCCACAAACCGAATGTCCGCAAAGTGAATGTTTGCATAGTTACCGTGCAACAAATATTTTTATGTACGTTGACTAACCGCAAGCTGGAAATTAAATCTGACTTATGTCAGAGATTTATGTCCAGAGAAAGTGATTTCTAATTGTAGGCGCCATTTGAGAGAAGTACTGAAAAGTAACTTTTCTGTTTGCAAGGAAACAAGACTATAGATCTGAACTTGAGATTAATTAGGATTGTGAAACTGATTGATACAGTGATTAACTAAATGTGATACCTTCAAAATGAGTGAAAATGAATTTATACATATCCGAAACATCTTCAGAATTGCCACAAATGTATCTTGGTTATAACAGTTTTACCTACTGCTTAAAGAAATCTTAAATAACGCTTCAAATGTGTGGTGCTATGTTTTCTTAACTTAATTATCAAAAGACAGCCTTACATCAACCAAATTGATTAATTTTAATACAACACCGAAACAACCAGTGATTGAATCAGCTTCATAATATGTTACACTTCAATACTGATAAAACCATATCATAAACAATTATTCAACCCCAGGCTTAGCATTTGTACAGACGTCCTACTATGGTTCAAATTTAAAGTTTCTATGTATAATATATATAGCTACTCTATTATACATTGAAGGAGGCGTTTTAATATGGTATATATAAATCTCTCTTTACATTTACATACATTTACTTACATACATTTACTTTCAATAATTAAGGTACTTCTACTGTTTACTGAAAAAGTCCAATGTTGAATATGAACCGACAGGATAGTCAGTTAAAAACTACTAGCGTTCATGCACAGCAGTTCTAAGACTACTTCAAAGAGCAAGAGTTGTGCAATATGTAGAGCAGTGTTAGGTTAGACAGTCAACTCAACAAGTATGAATCAACCCTCAAAGAAAGAAGCCTGCAACAATAGTAAAAGACTTTAGCAGCCTCAGCATCCCTGATTTTAGAAACAAATGTCCTCATGATTAAAACAACAACAAGTACTAGTAGCTTATACAAACACATCGAGAGGAAATTAAAACAGACGTCCGACCGCAGTCCAAACAAAATATTCACAGCTGCGGCGGCGGCGGCACGAGTCCTTGACCATGCAAAGGTGAACAAGGACAAGATCCTGGCTTCTTCTGATGGTTCCTCAGCTGCGCTCGCCACCGGAAACTCTCTCCACAATCCTTGCAGCGGAAGCTTTTCTTCTGGAAATGTATTCCGTCGACATGTTCGCGCAGCGTCCGTCGGTCATAGTAGGCGATGCCACAGACCGGACAGTAGACGACTTGACGGGTCACGACCTGGTCCATCACGTTGCTCATTCCACCGTGGTCCAACAAACTCTGCATAGATACAACGCTCTTACAATACGTACCACCTATACGCAGCCGGCATTTTATAATGGGCCTGGGAAGTAAATCCATAAAAATTAAAATACAAGCAACGAAAATACAAGCAAGGTAACGTCAAGAAATGAAAGCAACGCACCACACAAACAAATTAAAGTGCAAAAATGGCCCGTACTTTTGTCTTCATGTTTGGATACAAGAAAGAAATTATCATAATTTTATCCAATCTATGATGGATTTATGAAATCGACTGACTACTCGTATCCACACAGTTACGTAACAAGAACGAAAAATGTCTGAACGCGGTACGACATTTCTGAACTTTAATCAGATAATACAAATTATAACATAAATTTAAAACACCAACTTAATTAAAAGAGCTT
The DNA here is from genome assembly GCA_034694885.1 of Buchholzia appendiculata. Lineage (NCBI taxonomy): Eukaryota > Metazoa > Annelida > Clitellata > Enchytraeida > Enchytraeidae > Buchholzia > Buchholzia appendiculata. The sequence goes on along the minus strand of JAQFYQ010000104.1, from coordinate 8,221 downwards.
CTCAAAAGTCAACCAGGCTTGCATAATACATAGTCAAACAAGCACCGTCTATGAGTTTATACATCTTTAGACAAACTAAATGAATCTAGCAGACTGCAGAACTACTAGACAACTGAATTTGAACAGGCATATCCGAACAAAACAGCTGCAATGCCTAAATCAACTAACTTAGATCCATAGTGGAATTCAGTTTTAAACAAAACCTCAGCTATACAATGTTTGAACCACTGGTCCTTCAGGCAACTTATTTAAGATTCTTAATACAATTGTATGCAAACTCTTTAGACGTCTCTTTGTGCAAGTCTAATCCATCACATATAACTAGATAACGTGCGTATGAATCGCATAAATACAGTAAAAGGCACAGAGAAAAATAAGTACAAAAACCTTGCAATTAAACATCAGCTGCTTACAATAAACATTACAAGCAGCTCAAATAGCAATCTAAACAATTCAGCCGAAACAAAACCATTTCCAGTTATAAGATGCCAAACATCGCATTATTACAACGCTCAACGGAACACCTGCTTCCATCAAGATTTGATCTAATAATAGACGCCGCCTGAACTTGGACAGGCTCCGGGATATCGCCGATGCTTTGTCAGCTGAGAAGTGTACATGAAACTCTCTCCACACATGTCGCACCGATGGCACTTCTTGCGGAAATGAATTGTCTGGATGTGGTCGCGGAGGTTGCGGCTGTTGGCAAACTGCTGGTGGCAGACGGGGCAGTGTAAAACCTTGCGCGTCTCAGCCTGGTTCATCAGATCACTGACCGTCAGTCCACTCTACACGACACGTCAACGAGAACAGAATGTAAGAATGGCTCGACCAAGACATATGGAAAGAATATAAACAGATAGAACAGATGCAGCTCTAGACAAACGCATGTTAGGATAAGTGTACATGTAACAGCTGTATACTCAGATAAAATGTTAGCTAGGATAAGTGAAGCTGCAACAACTGTAGCGGTAGACGCAATGTCAGGATAAATGCAGTCGCATATTAAAGCAGTTAATTAAATAAAATTAACTGCCGGTTTAAATACTATAGGCTAAATCCAACTTGTTACTTCAGAAACTAGTTCATCACTTAAATTTTGACTTTGAGACATTTTCCCCCTTTCATGTCGTTAAATCATATTCATAAACAATATTTGGACAAGGCCAGTAATATGTTGCAAGTTCTATCGTAACAATCAGAACGAGCTATGCATATCATTATCACTGAGCATTGCGACTTGAATATTAATATTTTGCCCAGTAACTGACATTTTTAATCACACTTAATTTTACAGCTCATTTTCAAACAAAAACTCAAACAAACGCGAACATCACATTGTGCTTTCGTATTGATTATTTTTAACTAAAGAGAGACGGAAAACGCTTCACTGTCAGGTAAATAGTTTTACATTTGAGTATACAATGGGACATAATACTGTCAATGATTGCAAGCACATACCATCAATTGTCCATTGCAATTAAGAATCATTATAAGCAACAGTCTTAATTACACACATACTGACAAATAAACAGTTCAAGCCATTCATTCACAACAAATTTCTAAGCGTCCCGAAATTAACATCAAAGCAACGGAAAACTGCAAAGATAGGCCTGCATTACTTAACCTACACATTTTACTACTTTCATTATGTAATACCAATAATTCCTGTATACTGAAAAAACTGACATCTTGTAATCTAATCCCCACTTCAGCAGTCAAAACCGATCCATTAAAGAAAGAGCATGATTGATTACAACAATACAAGCCACTCGCAATCGTAACACTAATTTCACTACATACTAATATTCTACTGTCAATCGTGATAAAAGTTCACAGCAAAGCAACATTGTGAGTACACACGATTGATTGAGATGTGGTCCAATGATGTCTGGCAGTACGATAACACTCACAATGCTCCTTTACATGCAAACAACAAAACTGAGCGTCCAGTGTTATCAGGAAGGGCATCTGACAGAAATATTTCCATCTCGGTCGTCACCATTTACTGCAACCATTCACCATTGCTTACAGTAAGCAATTTTTGATACATGAAACATGCTCGATGACTGTTATTCATGCTTCAGTAATCATTGAACTATTTTCTTAAAATAGATAGACAAAATTCTTATCATCGGAACAAGTGATCCAACCACAAACTAGTGATCACATATTACAAACTGAACGTTAGAAGTTGATGTGTTTAGCAAACAGTGAATCGTTCATTTCTTGACCACACAGATCAAATATATGGCTAAGCGGTCTGGAACTGGAAATCGTCCACATCGTCTACATGGACAGTAGCGTATCCCGGACATGCGCCAGGCTTGCGCCTATGTAGACTGAGCTGTGCACGCCACAGGAAGCTTTCTCCGCACGTATCGCACTGGAAGCATTTCTTGCGGAAATGGATGCCATTGACGTGCTCGCGCAATGACTTGCGATTGTCAAATGGTGCGCTGCAGACCGGACACTGCATGATCTGACGAGCGACAACCTTGTCCATTACATCGTTGAACGACAAATCCTGCACGAGTGCAGCCGAAGCAACAACAGTTAGCATACACACACAGAGAGAAGAGAAGTGTTTAGCATTCATTACATCAACACGATCACAAGTACAAGGGTTTAGCTATGAACACAATACGTATTGTCGACTGCGTGGGGTTATTGCAACAGGAGTCCAAAATCATACAACTATATTCTTTTGAATTTAATATTTTAAAAGTACATATATTGCAATTTCCTAGTACAAGCTTTGTAGCCTAACTGACGATTGTTGTCATATTATTTCTCAAAGCATATTCTATAACCTCATTCTGCACATTTTCTTAATGCACATTTATATTTGTCCACTTTGAAACACCTAATCTGGATAAATCTCTAAATCTATTGTAGCATTTTTATGTAATAAATGGCCTCCATATGAATTCTTTATTACTGGATGCCAGTGGATGCATTATGTTGCATTGCATTTGAAAGGCAGTCGCCCACTTTACAGACCAGTCAGTTGATTTTATCCCGATTATTCTCTTTGATTTCATCCAAATCTGCTTTACGCTGACAGGTGAAATACACTTAGTATTATGAGAATTATCTTATAATTTTATCCTAAATATTTTTTTTTTATACATTACAAGTGCTACTAATACTTGCACTAAGAACATTACATGCAAAGATCAATGCATATTATATTTTGTTACTATGATGAAATGTTATTAGCCTACTGTGATTATTAAATGTTGTTACTTTATAATAATTATAAGTACTGGTTTAGGCTACTCTTTAATTTCAATAGCCAAAAGTAAACACAGTCGACTTTTGCACCTTAACGCCACAATCTGCATCAGTTGGATGCTACCAGAATTTTTGTATAACAATATCAGAAAGGATCTGTGGCCAAGCACGTACAAAGTTATCCACAACACCAGTGTTCGCATCAAACAGTTAGTAAAGCAGTTTTCAGCCTGATGCCCTTCCTGACGTACTCATTGATTGCATGTCAAAAATACGAAGAAATATGGCGAGAATATGATAATAGCAAAATTATCAAAGAGTACAATAATAAAGTTAAAATACTCATATCAGCATTTTAATACTGCACAGTCATATGACAGGTTACACAAAAAGTTATTCATATGTAAAAAGTTCAATTTGCTAAAAGCAAAACCAAAATCAGTAATTATATTAATAAATATTTACAGTACGCTAAAAGTGACAACATGCAAAAGAACTGTGATTTAAGCATTCATGCCTACTGTTGATCACTTCACCATGCAAACGTCACATCTTCCAGAAACTCACCATCACATTTAATGCACGACACTAGCACTATGACTGACATAAGGTGGCATAACAAGTGTCGTCATATAACACCGACCACTTGCATTGGGTCAAGCCAACTATAATTGTTTTCGTGGCTTTCAACAAAAAATTTTGTAGCACATAACACACATTCAGCCAAAACAGTCTCAAAATGTGCGAGAGAGAGAAAGGCATCAAGTTTGTTCAAAGGCAGTATCAAACGAGATGTCCCCAGGGCATGCGCCAGGCTTGCGTCGGTGCAGGCTCAGTTGCGCGCGCCACATGAAGCTCTCTCCGCAAGCGTCGCACCGGAAGCACTTCTTTCCGAAGTGGATGCCGTTGACATGCTCCCTGAGAGACTGGCGCGTGCCGTACGGCGCCCGGCACACTGGGCAGTACATGATCTGCCGCGTCACCGTCTGATCCAACACGTCACCGGGGCTGACAGGTGGATGACCCTGAACCATTAACAATTAACCAGTGACCAGCCTGTGCATGTGTGTGCCAACCTTACACATATAAACCTCCTAAATTCATTTCTACATCAGTACCGTATGGATTAGTAGTGCTACAATCTAAAAAAAACCTGCACGAGATAAGATCAAGAAAGCCCATCTGATCAAACATACCACACCAAACATCACATTTCGGGTAAATACCAAGCTTTAACAGCAGAAAGCCCATCTTGAAACCAAGAAGAGCTTTCTGCTTTCTGAAGGGTTCCTAAGTCCTGAACAAATTATATTACAAAATGCTAACTGCACAGAAGAGCATCTTAACACGGCAGAGCTCTGTACACAACTGTCAACACCTTCTGTGTATAATAATCAATTTTATGATCAATTACGATAACTTTTTTTTACCTTGGTGCATTAGAAGTGCATCTTACATACATACAAGCTTACAGTGCACAGCAGCACGGCTACGTGGCAGCGGACATGCACCACTCAATCAATACTAGCCGATGAATTCACTAGAAAACAACTGCAAGCATAGCTCTTTTTAAATTTAAAAAGCTCTCTCTCTCGCAACTAATTGTATCTACGTGACAAAATTTGAAATACCGTAATAAAAAATACGTCTGATTCGTTTCTATGTCACACATTTTCTATGTCTAGGCCTGATGCACCAAAAACTTCCTTAATCGCACCAGAAAGAGTTGTAGCATAGAACGTCTGTCTGTATAGTCAACAACTATACAAGTCATTATTATATTGTATTACACTATTTTGTATTAAACTACAATTTGTACTCGTGCTTCCTTTACCCTTCTCTTCAATTTTATTCTTCCAAAATTATGTACATTCAATTGTTTAAACTATGCCTGGCATAAGTATGCATTGGATATCAGCAAAATTACCACTTAATTACCACTTAAGTAATTAACTAACTTCAAATAAACACAAATTATAACATCAATTTAACAAATATATTATTTATTACACAAAATTTGAATGCAAGCAGTACAATCCTTCAATCATAAACTATTATTACAATCCCCAGTACAAACACATGCTTTGCAAAATTGCTAGAAATAAGAACCAATATTGTTTCTCTCACTTCAGTATAATTAAAATAATTAAAATGACCCAACTCTCAGTTCAATAAATAAAAACAATTGAGATCACCTCAGCTTCAAATCTACGTTGACGGTTTCAGTGGTAATTAAAAAAAAATCTATAATATTAATGGCCACGATTACAAGTAGTTTGAAAATTAGCGCTTTCACAGAACCAGTTTCTGCACTGACTGTGCCTATAGTGTTTGGAGGATTGTTTCGTTGGGGCGACACTGTTCCCTGTGATACTTGAGCGTAGAGCGCCACCTGAAGGACAGGCCGCACACACTGCACCGATAGCTGTACATCGCAAGATGTGTGCCACGGATGTGATCGCGCAACGTCTGCTTGGTTTTCACCTGGAGACCGCATACACGACAGGTCAGCATCATCCCAGCCACGGCGGTGCCTTCAAGGCCCGAGCTACCGCCGTACGACGCCGCGTCAAGGCAATGAGTGAGCGCATCAAGCTCGCGATTGAACACCACTTCGCTGGCAATCTGTAACATGGTCAACAGACAAAGCCATCAGTGCTGCGTCATGTTGCCGCCAGCCCTTTGCGTTGCGAATCCATAGAAAAAAGGCAGAAAATGAAAATGTGGAAGTACAGGAGAAAACAAGTTGGACCTGTGGTAAGGAAACCAAGCCGATGAATGGCGATCACAATAGTTGGCACACATCTTTGTTGTACAGCTTTGCTAGTCACATTAGTGAGCATACCTCCATCAGCACTACTCCAGAAAACATACATCAGCTAGAACCAATGGGATAGTTGCAAGTAATTGATCATCTAGTTTTAAATAGTCAAAACTCGTACACCAGATATCTACGATACCACAGTCTAGGTTACACTTACACAAGAATTTCCTTTCCAAACTAAACTAAATTTGCTACCACTTGCAAGTTAGTCAAGTGTGGGAATTTCCACTCTGTGGGAAATTCTAAGTATTGCAAGATTTTATCAGATTTGACAAAAAAAATCAGAATCGCGATGTATTAAACACGAAAATGTATGAGTGTGAGTATATACACTGGCATGCACGCCGCTCAAACGTTGAAAAAATAAGTACATAATCAACTTTTTTATTGTACATCATATATAATCATGAAAACATATTACAAATACATTCAAAGCTTTAAATAGCATTCCTGATCTGAATAATAGAAAGTTAACTGACATTTAACTACAACTTAAACAGGCCACAGTAGACAGAATATGAAAACTTCTACATTATTATTAAATACTAATCCAGGAATACATTACAACAGTGTTGTAGATATAATATAATACAAAGTTGGCATGTGATATCAATCACATCACATAGATTCATATTACGCCAGACTCCAGTATCCAAAGAACATTCCCAAAACAACAAAAAATCAAAATGTATTATACACAATAATTCAAACAGAGCACACGCTTGTTAATGTTCATGCAATCTCAAGTAAATATGGAAATCAAGAAGCTATTAGTCTGCTGTAGAATCCCACAGATACATCAGCTCTTAGTGGCACACTTATTTTTTCCTTTTAGAACTCCAACACAGCACATTGTTTATGTCAAACAACATTAGCCTATGAAGACATCACAGTACTGTACAAGGGCATAATTAGCCTACACATTTTATAAAAATATACTAGCGTTATAAGTTTACATTTGGTCCTTTCTCTATAATCTCAACATACTTTAGACATTGGTGATGAAAGGAACGCGAACGTTTAAAGAGGCTGGAATTCAGGAGCAGTTAGAACGATTGTGTTTAAGAAGTTTGCATAATTTTAAGCCAAATCTGGGACTTGGTAATTACATCATAAGAATTTAGATGTGGCACACGTACATGTATAGGTACATAGTGCGAGTATATATTTAACATTTCTACTTAAACTTATTCACATATTTTCTGAGTTCCGAGAGCTGTGAATTTTCAACTTCCGACAGAATAGTGTGAAGAAGAGTCGGCATAAAATTGTGCAAGATTGTCATTAATTAACCTGGCGTAAGAACCTCAACAGACAAGCGCTTGAAATTAGTAAAATCCTATTATTTGTCAGAACAGTCCTCGTAGTACATCTGGACATGCAGTACTGTACTTACAAACTGTGAATGAAGTAATACGGTAAACTCCAATAGCTTCTTCACATGTCAATATTGCACAAATACCGTGCAAAAGATAAGGAAGTCTCCTTTGCAAGACTAACAACTGGTACAACAGATCTATGACGAGGTATGCACTTTTGGAACTGCTCTCCAACGGAAACCGACTACACCAGCAATATTTTGGAGTATCAACACTGCATAGCCAACATTCATGGCGTCATTTGAAGGCATCCTTCAGCCCAATGCTTCAGCTTGATGGGTGCAAGGTCGCAGCAAGACAAAACGCGTCCACGTGGGATAACTCGTAGATTATACCAGACTTCCAAAACAACTTTCCAAATCTGACAGCTTGCAAATAGTATCAATGTCATCGATGTCGCTAAATTACGAAGTTTCTGAAACTCCAGCTGGAAACTGTCATATTATGTTGATAACCAGGATCAACTCATCGAAGGGTTTGATTAACACGACACACACACCGAGAACATGAAATAAATTTTAGCATTTAATACTACTGATCAATTACATAAAGACTAACAGTTAACCTTTACCCGTCCTCATTATTTTCCCATGCCAGTACCACCAGGTCCACATTAATTTTTCAGAATTTTTTTCTTCAGAAATTTAATTTTTTCAAAGTACATGTATATGAACTGAACCCCTGCCCCAGTCTGATCACTGTGCAACTTTTTTTCTTTTTTTTTTTTGGGGGGGGGGGGGGTTACCCACCCCCAATTTTTTTAAAATTCTAATAAAATTAA
>JAQFYQ010000103.1:0-22428 GCA_034694885.1 Buchholzia appendiculata | reverse complement strand
AGATACTTTTCTTGTTCCCCTATTTTTACCACTCCCTTTCTATATTTCTTTTCTTGTATTTTTGTGCTAAATTAAAACTATTATTCTTGTTTTAATTCTTACACTCTGTACTATAATTAATATTATTTGCTTTCAGCTCGTTCCATTGGGTAGTACCATGGCTAACTATGCTCGCTGTGATAGCTCTGTCCGGTGCAGCTATCATTCTCTACTACATTCCACTACGCCTTCTTGTGCTTGCCTGGGGGATCAATAAGTTCACAAAGAAGCTTCGCTCTCCACACGCCATCGACAACAATGAGCTGCTAGACTATTTGTCTCGTGTGCCTACAGACAAAGAAATTGTAAGTCGCATTTCCTCAATTTTGCCAACTTTGTGTGTAAAACTGTTTCCACTTTTTGTGTAGATAATAATCTAATAGTTTGAGAGAGTGTGTATACTAATAATGAAGTGAGCTGACCACGGTTTCTGTATGGGTAGATTTTTCTATTTTAAAATTTCCTTTATTCTACAATTGTTTATTACTTTAGTCCTAGCGATATTCTATTTTTATTACAGTAGACTTGCCTTTTTCTTAACGTGCTTACCAATAACAGATTGATAAGTTAATCAACTTGAACAATTACAGCAGTAACGCTTTGACTGAAAGTGATAATGATGACTTGTAAATGTCCCAACTTTCATAGTTTTGACAGCATATTTTCCTGAGCCGACTTCGGCTTGACCATTTATGGGTCAATTACCTTCAAGCTGTGACCTTGTGAATTAGTTAAAATAAAAAGTTGTGTGGCGGCTTTTATTTGTTAAGACGTCAGCTTGCTCACCTTAGTAGATTAACAGAGTGAAAATAATTTATTCCTGGAGACTTATTGAATGAATGAATTTCTAGCCATTGATATAAGAACAAGTCATTGTTTTAAACTAGTCTTTGTAGTTTTTGCATCATGGAACGGGTTTTGTTATTTCAGACTTGCGCAGTATTAGATCATACATTGCGAAACAGAAAGGCATAAACATTCTTCATCATGATGTTAGTGATTCAAGATGATGACCTAACCTTTCCTTTTTTGACAATAACTATCTGAACGGTTGATATATCATTTGATTGTGTGGAAGCAATGTTTTGTTGTGTGTAGTTGGAACAGCGAGAATTGCGGCTCGACGCTGCTGCCATAGCTGCCACGATACGAAAGAAACGTAGACTGGAAACTAGAAACGCTCAATCATGAATGGTTAATGAATGAATAGTTGATGAATGAATAATTAATTAGTGAATAATAAATGAATGTGTAAATGAATGACTGGGACAGTGTCGCTTACTCAGGATTCTTGCTCTCGATATTCTTTTCTTGTTCTTGCTCTCGATTTTCTTTTCTTGTTCTTCATGTTCTTTGTATCGCGACGGATTGTGAAGTCTTCTGAAGGCAAAGCGTGCGAGTTTAAAAGTGCTTATTTAAGCATGCACAATTAAGAGTGCGAGTTTGAGCATGCACATTTAAGAGTGCGAGTTTAAGCATGCACATTTAAGAGTGCGAGTTTAAGCATGCACATTTAAGAGTGCGAGTTTGAGCATGCGAGTTTGAGTGCGAGTTTAAGTGAGTTTATCGTAGGATTTTGTCTCACTAACTAGACTTATGTATAATTGAGGTACAATGACAGTGTGTGGTATACTATGTTTACTTCAATCTCACTCAAAATGTCTATTGTAAATGTAAGTCCTGATTGATGCCGTTCTAGTTCTAGTTCAATCAGTTTATAAAATTCAATCTTCCATTTTTTCTCTTCGATTTCACTTCAATCCAGAGTTAATACTAAACAAGTTAATATCAAAAGTTAGCTCTTAAATATTTACTAGATGACTTGGTATTAAGTTTATGTGAGGAATTCTTGGCTGAATAACATTATTGAATGTGTAGAAAAAGTAATATAGTGATATTTACAGAATATATATTATGTAGATTAAATCAAATAATCAATGATGAGTACATGCAGTTAACAGAATTAAGTGCAATAATTACAGTGGATTTTTGTAAAAATTTTAATATTTCTGAAGTTTAACATTTTCCTCAACTTTTATCAATTGTAATCAAATGTAATTATAATCTACGGTTTGTTTTACAATATTAGTGATGCTTTCCCTTCAACTTTTCATTCCATTCATCAATCTTGTTCTCTCTATAATCAGAAGAAGCACATCACCGACATTTCTTTCACACCGGAAAGAAGAAGACTGCTGACAAATAATAGTTTTGAATATTAACCTGAGAATGATTGGGAAAGAATGATGAAGAAAAGATGTGGCACGTTCCAGTTAGTCACGTCGGTATGAATAAACGTCACGCCGCCACTTTCTACACCACGTGATTTAATAAAGCAAAATGTTGCGTTCGGATACTCTTCCTGAGCCCAACGATCTTCACATTGATCGTCATGTTGAGCAAGTGCATAAACTCTGAGAGTCTATTGTAATGCTGATGACGTCACTGGGTCTATTGTAATGCTGATGACGTCACTGGGTCTATTGTAATGCTGGTGACGTTAGTGGGTCTATTGTAATGCTGGTGACGTCAGTGGATCTATTGTAATGCTCGTGACGTCAGTGGGTCTATTGTAATGCTGATGACGTCACTGGGTTAATTGTAAGACTGATGACGTCACTTGGTCTATTGCAATGCTGATGACGTCACTGGGCATATTGTAATGCTGACGACGTCACTGGGTCTATTGTCATGCTGATGACGTCACTGGGTCTATTGTAATGCTGATGACGTCACGGCATTTATGCATCTGTACAGAGCAGTAGTTATGGTTAACCGTTAAGACAATCGAAAATAGAACTTTTGACAGCTCATATTTCATTCATGCCGCTCGTTTTGTAACATTTTAGTTGAGTCGTAAAATGTCCATAATTGATGGTGCATGTGCATGTATTGTAGCCTGCAAGGCGTGGACGACTGTTGTATTTAATTTGTTGATATTGACTTGATGCACTTTTCTCATATGATATTGTTGAATGTTCATTCCTTTCTAAATGTGATGTGTTTAACTGTTCTGCTTGAATTGTGTAACTATTGTGTGTTTGATGAACTGCTGCTGTATATCACGAAAAGCTACTAGAGAATGGCTACGTGCAGAACCTTGCAGAGAACGCTGCTTTGTTGAGACGTGCTCGGTGTATAGTTTTATCTAGACTCTCTTGTCAACGGGAAAAGTAGGCATAGTTTTATGAACAGGAAGAAGTTTCATCTTGATTCTGTTACGTTGAACAGGAAATATCTTTACCCCATTTCGGCTGAAGTAAAGAAAACTTAGAACATGACGTCAGAATGCGTCATAATGTATATAATGAACACACTGGAGGTCCAAATAAATTTCGTCATGACGTCGAGCAGTATCTAATAATGTGTTCCAAAAACTTCCAACACATTATTTAGATTCTTTCAATTATAGTCTAATGGTTTCAATCTGATCCTGGTGTTCACGTGCTTTTAGAACAACTTGTAAGTTCCTTAGTTGACCTCGACCTCACGATCAATGCGATTGGTTAGCTAGACAAATTCATGGCGTGTACAGAATCTCAATAGGAATACCTATAGAAAATGTGTTACTGAACTGCTCACAAAGGCGAGGTTGAAAGTCATGTCCTTTTATCGTGTTGTATTAAATATTTGACAGTATACGAGCTATGCATATTTACTTATTTTATATTTATTGACTCTGTTTATATGTACTGTACTAGGCAAGCAATTTAAAATGGCGACATAAATTCTTTCCAAACAATTATTGTGTTTTTGCAATTGGATATAAAGAAAAATCTTAATTGTAATTAAATATATTCGTTAGAATTATAGCCTCAATATAGATAGAATATGGTAAACTGTGTAGAGAGATTAGATTTGTGTTGAACATTGAAAAGGGATCTAATAAACGCAAGATTTAATTGCTTCAGAAATAAACATAGAATAAACATTGAATAAACATTGAATGCAGAACGACGTGCCTTCATATACCGGTATGGTTCTACTGCATGTAAATATGGCTGAACAAATATTTTTAAATATGATAAATCAGACAGTAGTAAGGTAGGTGCACCAATTTTCTCATTATTTATATTTCCATCAGGTTGTACCCGTGTCGTGGTGTAGGATTATTTTTATGATTATTCTTATTTACTTGATGATAGTTCTTTATTCTCTGCTCTTTATATCTCTGTGTGCAGTATTATCAACACAATGTTTGATCTATGTATATACTGTAATGTGCGTGCATTGCATTTTATGATCTATAAAAGAAAGCACTGTGTCATGTCTATGTCTTCATGTCACATATAATTCATGTCAGGTCAGACGCCACTAAACAGACATTACATGATGATGATGGGGATATGAACACTAAAGCCATATTTGAAGATTTCAGAGGCTAACTGTATTGTAAACTTTGATTCCGACCGATTTTTCTCTTTTTACTTTTGATCTGATAATTTTTTGAAAAAATCTTTATGATATGTCCAAAATAGATTTTTGGTACCATACACCGTAGCCTGCTGGAAGATGGGCATAGGCCCTTTATTAGAACCAAAGTATATACATTATACAAATATCAAAGTATATACAAAGTATATACATTGGATAAGGAGTATACTAATTTTGATTATTGGTTGGACTTGTTGTCACTACAATAATTATGTTTACACCAATAAAACAACATGATCTTTTGAGAATAGATTTTACAAGATGTAATATATCACTAGACTGTTTGATCAGAGAAAAGGTTGCAACCATAGTCATAATATTACACAGTACCATAAACCTTGAAACCATCACAGCATATAGACTGACAACACATTTTCCTTCATCAACATGACAACATAAATTAATAAATACCAGTCCACAAGTTTACTAATTCATTATGTTCATCATTAGTTTAACTGTTCCGTAAAAACCTTCATCTTTCATATTTTTTTTTATTCTCTGCCAACAATTACTTCATTCTTAACTATAACCACCAAATATAGAATATTTTAACAAATGTTTAGCTTCCACATGCAAAACTTATATTGAAATTATATGCACACAAAACGTACACACACAACACTTGAACCATCGCCCCCCCGCATCATCCTCTACCGGGGTCAACAATGACGCGACCTTGACATGGTTCTACTGCATTTGCCTCGTCACTGACGGCGCATTTCTAGCGTCACGTCCGCGCACAATACGAATAATATATTCAGTCACATGGTGCACAGAAGCATAGTTATAATTTAAAGATTCACAGAGAAGTTGTTCCAACAGTCCACCATGTCACATGCTATTCACTGTTCATTGTCAGTGCAAGAGAACTATCTAGGATACAGTTCAGCCGATTAAAAGTTGATGTCCTTTCTACATGTGCTTGTTTCAAAGCATGCATTGAAAGTCATTGGGAACACCCCTAGTAATACGGTCTTCTTGGATTGTTCTGCAAGAAACAAAGAAGACATACCGCATGAATATAAATCATAGCAATACTGTTTCATCTTTACTACCAAACAGATATTTCGGTTTACGCCCTCAATCCCAGCAATCATAGAAAGTGCAGTCGAATTAAAATCTTCTAAACATAGATTTTGCCAACTCAATTGCATTTTTAGCAGATTCATCACAATGGTCACCATAATTCTACTAGCCGAGGTAAGAGTTGCCTAACATGAATTTTTTCCACTGGATACACTCGCGTCTACACAGATCACAGAGCTATGGTAATGCCGAACTCGAACCGATGACATCAATTAAATATGATATTTTCAAAGATGCTATTAATTCCTGAACACTGCAAAACATTTGTTCATGTTGTGTTGTCGCACAATAAATCAGATATTACACTAGCAAATGTTATTTTTAATTGTAGAAAAGGCTTTGAATAAACAAACAAATAATTTTGTACTTTGAATGAAACAATTACAAACAAGTTTGGTTAAAATAATTACTTGCAGCCTGATTATTACCAAAAATTGTTGATCATTTAACTATTTATAGACCAACAATATAATACTGTTCATTACCTACTATAGCTTAAACTTCATCTGCACCCAATTCATTACTGTCACCGTTTTCGCTACATTATTTATTCATTGCCTACAAACATTTCATTATATAATGTCATCAGTATATACACAGCCATACAATACATTATTATACAGTAGCAGTAGACCTAAATACATACTAAACTTTGCACACTACAGTATATGATCCATGTAATATATGCGCATTTAAAGTATGCAAAAGATTACGGTACGAACCAATGGATTCGGTCGGAACTTGTATGCAAGCATCATTCGTTTGCGATAGGCATCAAACTCGTCGTCATCTTTCGACAGTTCTGCCGGTCGTTCAATGCCAAGTCCCACGCCATCCACCGCAGCCAGACCTCTGCAGCAAGAGGAAGACGATATTAACAGTGAGAGGTTTCATCACACAAAACACAACAATTACAACTTTGATAATTGCGAACAATTTCAGTTTGGACGATAAATGATGCTGATCATGACCTAATAAATTATCATCTAAATTTTTCTAACATAGTGAGATTATAAATTATAATTAATTTAAAAGAAGAAATTTAATAAACTTATTTTCCTAAAAAAATTATTATAGTTTGCTAAGATCAATTTCATAATAATTTTAAATTTACAAATATAGTCTATCACATCGTATCAGATCATATAATCATATCACTATAAGACTCTATGATCATGTCATATAGTCTTATCATCATGATTGAAAATTTGTGACAAGTTACTTTCAGTAAACATTGAATTTCAGCAGATTTTTCTAAAGAATCAAATCTCAAAGTAATTTACTTGTTGACAGGAGCCTTGATGCCTTGACCCTCACTGCCGAGACCTTCACCTTCTTTCCAACCCATTTTCTGCAGCATCTGATATCCAACGTTTTCCACAGTCAGCTTGAACTGCTTGTAGTCGGAAAGGTCAGGCTCACGACCTTCCTTCAAAGCCTACAACCACACAACACAAAACCACGTAATGAATATTCAAAACCCAAAGTCATCACTTTACACAAGTAAAGTCTTACATTATTATACCTTTACTATATTTGAAAAAGATTTTAGTGTTGATTCAGCCACAGTACACAAAAAAACAAGAAGCAGAACATTTCTATTGTTTCAGCGACACATTACAATTACATCAGATGCCATTCCTCATCATTGCATCTCATTCTAGCGTACAAGAACTAACGCATGAACTTATTATGATGTTAAATGCTTCGAAACATCACTGTCAACTTGACTATAATGAATCAGCATTACCGTAATAAATCGTCACAACAAAATTAAACCTCGTCCAAAAAATCATCGATCATGAATACAAATTAATGGGGGGTTTAAGAAATACTCAAAATAAAATAGATTAAAATGTACTCATTAATTCTGAGTTTAATAATCCTATGTGTAGTGTCTCAAATACTACAAAAATCATATACAATAATCCTGATAATAGTGATGACGATGATGATTGAAGCAAGTTCTATCGTAACCACATAGCTACAACCGACAGTATGGTGACACGCGTAGACAGCAATGCATCTGAATAGTCAACAACTTTACGTGTGATCCAAGTGCACAGATGAATGCGTTCAGAGTCACACGACTTACAGAATAGGTTTCCATGAACTTCTCCAACTCCTCCGGTGGAAGAAAATCTCCCAAGTGATGCTTTCCTCGTCCCATTTCTGTCAACTTCTCGGCCCACTCTACAGTACCACATTAGACAGTTACACACTGCACAAATACACAATTCAGCCAACGTCATTCCACTAAATTCATTTAATTCGTCATTACATTACTATGTGAATATGCATGGCCATATTTAAGGGGGTTTTGGAGTTGAAAGCTCCCCTTAAAAATGTTTCGTAAGATTCATTATGTTTTTGGAAGAAATTTTTGAAAAAAGTCGCTAATTTTATTTGTTAAGTCAAACCTCCCCCCACAAAAAAAATTTTTAAAAGTCGTAAAAAAATGTTGACTTCCAAAAACCCGCGAAATGAAATCCTGGCTACGGCCCTGCGAATATATTCAACAAATCTAGAAATTGCTAATCTTATTTTGTATTATAATGATAGAAAATGACTTAAAAATGAAAAGTAGCAACAGCCATGCTTGATAAGGCCAAACGCTACAACATACTCACCGTAAAGAAGAAAATGTAGCTAGCTTTACAAAAATTCTAACCAACGACTAATGTTAAAATAACTGGAGTATATAACTACCATGCATAGCAGTTAAATTTTTTACAACACTCGCTAAATGTTCACAACATTTACAACATTCATATACAATAGGGACAGTGGTGTCACGCTACTATGTTCATCAATGTGCTCGACAAGGCAAGTGCTCACTGAAACTGTTTCCATCAGGAAAGGCATCCTCTGTAAAACTTTGCATCGACAGCTATCCAAAATGTCATATCCACCTGCAATGCCGCGTTTAATCACTCTCCAGAACATATTTGTCAACAATTCTTTCTTATTTTAGAAGAAAATATTTTGGTAACGTCCAAACCACTTAATTAGCTCTGGTGCTACATGCGAACAATACCCGTCAGGACACTAAATGAAGATTCGTTACTATGCAGTAACAAAGATTAATTTAGTAATTAACAACTCTTAACCCACTTTGAGTGGCCGACATCTACGCCAATTGTTTCATAAACCCTACACAACTCTGTACCCACCTTTAGTGGCCGCCATCTAGTCCCACCAATTCTACATTACTCTATTAGTGGCCGCCATCTAGTCCCACTAACTCTATACAACCCTGTACCCACCTTTAGTGGCCATCATCTAGTCCCACTAATTCTACACCACCCTGTACCCACCTTTAGTGGCTGTCATCTAGTCCCACTAACTCCACACAACCCTGTACCCACCTTTAGTGGCCGCCATCTAGTCCCACTAACTCCACACAACCCTGTACCCACTTTTAGTGGCCGTCATCTAGTCCCACTAACTCCACACAACCCTGTACCCACCTTTAGTGGCCGTCATCTAGTCCCACTAACTCTACACAACCCTGTACCCACCTTTAGTGGCCGCCATCTAGTCCCACTAACTCCACACAACCCTGTACCCACCTTTAGTGGCCATCATCTAGTCCCACTAACTCCACACAACCCTGTACCCACCTTTAGTGGCCGTCATCTAGTCCCACTAACTCCACACAACCCTGTACCCACCTTTAGTGGCCGCCATCTAGTCCCACTAACTCTACACCACTTTATACCCACCTTTAGTGGCTTTTATCTAGTCCCACTAACTCCACACAACCCTGTACCCACCTTTAGTGGCCATCATCTAGTCCCACTAACTCCACACAGCCCTGTACCTACCTTTAGTTGCCGTCATCTCGCCCACTCTGCGCTTGTGCTCCCAGGTTCCCCCGTCTGTGTCCTCGTCAGAGTCGTACTCGTACTTGGGCTTGACATTGAGGCCGGCCTCGAGAGCCTTTGCCTGCGCTTCCATGGCTTTCCTCTTCGCCAATACGTACTCGTACATCGCATTCATCTGTCCTCACAGGTATAACATCATAGCAGCAATATATACATATGTCCATATGTACATATGTCATCCATGTAGTCATATTTGCAATCAGTTAGCTTTATGCTTGTTCATGTAGAATTAATTATAGCTGAAATTCTTGATAATGCAACATTGCGTAATAGAAGTTAAACTATCGTTTGAACACCACAACAAATATTAACACTGAAGACTGATCTATAATCTATATTATATCATAATTCACAACATTTTATCTCAGTATATTTTATCAGGAAGGTAACTATTGATCTATCATAGTGTAGTATAACTAGTGCCTATCTAGGTACTTGTGCTTTCTTATCTGGCAAATAAAATAAATGAAAATCATGTAGATGTCGTAAGAAAGATATAAAAATGCAGCGGATTTTGTCACCTCTTGTTGTTCTCGAATCTGCTTCTTCTGTTCCATAGAAAGATTATCTGAGCCCGTTACTTTGCGCGCAAAGTCCGAGTTCATCTGAGATAAGGGCGTCAGATTTACAGTGACACCTAGAGAGACAAATAGAAACATAATGGAGTCATAGACGACAAGGGTGTCAGATTTACAGTGACACCTAGAGAGACAAATAGAAACATAGCGGAGTCATAGACGACAAGGGCGTCAGATTTACAGTGACACCTAGAGAGACAAATAGAAACATAGCGGAGTCAATAGACGACAAGGGTGTCAGATTTACAGTGACACCTAGAGAGACAAATAGAAACATAGTGCAGTCATAGACGACAAGGGTGTCAGATTTACAGTGACACCTAGAGAGACAAATAGAAACATAGTGCAGTTAAGAGACAACAAGGGTGTCAGATTTACAGACCCACCTAATAAAATAAACATTATGTAAAGATATAAAAATAAAGCAATAATACAATAACAAAAATATAATCATATTAAATAAATAAAATGTAACCAATATAATGCCAATTTTCAATGTCTTAAGTGTTTCTGCATACATCAAGAAACTAAACATTGTTTCACATTCATTAAGCATCCTACAAAACTTTCCGTCTTCTACGCTTGCTAGATTTATGTCAATAAAATTATAACATACACATATCCTTGTCAACTTATTGCTCAAAAACATGGTAGCCCGCTTGATTTCGCACTTCATGAGTGTCACAACAGCACTACAAAACTCAATACTTTCTATCTGGAGATGACACCATCATCATTATTTTGCATATTCTTTTACATCTCACAATCCAAACTTCACAACATCAACTAAATCAACTCCTTATATATTATTGGCTACAGAATCTAATTATTACCTCCTATACAAATCAAGTACACAGTGCAGCAATCTATATCGTAATATTTAGAAGAAATCTTGTTGCTATTACTTACTGGTTTGACTATCGCCGATCTTAACCAAATTAACGTCACCTACAAACACAGCACACAGCTGAATGCACAGACGATTTACAACTGATAACATACACAAACAATGTTTGAAACTGTATCAAAATCTTACTATCAAAACAGTTCATACATTTAACAGATCACAAATTTCAATCACTGAAACTAACTAATCTATGAATTGCATATTCTTCAAAACACATTATAATCAGAATGAATGGTATTCCAGTAAGTTCCACAATCTTCAGTCGAAATCAAAAGGAAAATTCGATTTCAATGAATTATAGAATAACAGTAACAATGATCGCAATAAAGTCATTATGAATAATTTTTGTGAACAATGCAGTCACAAAAAGATACTGCCTCCAAATGGTGGTATGTAATTCGTGTTGGCCATAACAAAATGTTACACGAGGTCTTATGAAAATTGCTTCCTCTTAAAAGCTATTAGCAAACATATTCATAAAAATAAAACATAATTCTCTCTGTCGCTTCCTCCCTCTCTGTCTGTCTGTCTCTCTATCTGTCTGTCTCTCTCTCTCTGTCATATTGCAGGAAGTTAAAGATTAGCGGCATAATTAAAAGCAAACAAAGCCACAAAATACGCACAACAATTATAAAATATAACAATATATCGTACTGAATATATACAAAGAGGAAAACATCATCTTTATTAGTTACAAATGAACATTTATTAACAGCTCACTAATACAGTATCTCAATACAAGGCAGCAGTCTAAAATACAGGTAGAATATCTTGATTACCTTTTCCGAGCGGTGGGTTCATGGCAAGCCCAGGCATGCCCAGCTGAGGGTGGGACATGACACCAGGCATGCCCAGCTGAGGGTGGGACATGACACCAGGCATGCCGAGCTGAGGACTCATAGCAACCCCAGGAGGCGGAACAGAGTGCATGCCTCCCACACCCGGCTGCAGTCCAAACGGTGATCCAAACCCTGGGTATGGTGATGACACTGCTGCAGGAGGAGGGGGGAAAGCAGAGGCGGCGGAGGGTGTTCCATCACTTCCACCCCCCCATCTAGAATGCTTCCGACGCTTCTTCTCTCGCATCTCAGCTGAATCTAACGGAGACAAATCATATTTAGCAAGACAGGTGCAGTAGAACGTTATGCTCTTTGAACAGATAAGACAGATACTGTACATAAATCCAGTATATACAATAGTACAACATCATCATCATCAGTGCTCTGCCCGAAGTCAGGTCCTTGGTATCCGTTTCCTCCACAACTCACGGTCCTCTGCTTTCATTTTCATTTGCTCACATGATCCTTCCATCAGTTCATGAAGCATACTCTGTCTCAGTCTTCCGAGTACAATACAACATACAACAGATACGTACAGAAAGCTTGCACGAACAATCAATATTGCATTGAATGAAAACTGAGTACTTACAGAAAGCAAGAGAGTGCCTCCTGGACCGCTTATTTAATGAAAAGATTGCCAATGTTCAAGTCACTATTAAGAATTGTTGTTCTAAGGTAGACAAACCTTCGGCATCTTCCACGTCGGCGTCATCAGCATTGTCGGCAGCAGGTGGAGGTGCAACGTAG
This sequence comes from Buchholzia appendiculata, assembly GCA_034694885.1. Lineage (NCBI taxonomy): Eukaryota > Metazoa > Annelida > Clitellata > Enchytraeida > Enchytraeidae > Buchholzia > Buchholzia appendiculata. Next base: position 9,911 of record JAQFYQ010000103.1, on the reverse strand, counting down.
TTAGCACGAACCACTTCAATGCAACGCTTATAGTACGCGTTGGCTGGACTGCCTTCTTCATACAGAAACCTACAAGACAGCCAGAACACAGTAAAGCAATGCAGTTGCTAATATTAGAACTTTTGCATAAAGTTTACAACAGGACAAGTAACTGTTTTTTTCCTTCACATTACCACAACTGAAATAACAATGCAAGACATTTTTGCATGTCGTTAACACACAATTTTGCATTGTTGTACAATAAATTGTTGGCAATATGTATAATAAACATTTTCAGGCAACTTGCTGAACATGTCAATCAATGAGACTTTAAGTGGTGTCTAGAATGGCAAAGCAGCAATATTGCTGCAGATCAAGGTCAATTGCACTTCTTGCTTAATGACAACTAATGCATATTTACAGTGAAACACTGATGCAGCAAGATGATAATGATCGTAATTATCATTCTAATTTAGCTTCTGCCTGGACCTGTTTTTTAAAGAAAACTTTATGACAAGATTAGGTCTGTGATTGGTGATATGTAGATGAAAAACAGAAATAGGCCCAGGACAGAGCCCTGGGGTACGCCGACTGTTATATGATTGACAGACGACATCTGGTTCACGACTTTCGCACATCGAGTTCTGGAACTCAAGTACGAGCTGATCCATTTTAGCGCCATTCCTGTTACTTCGAACATAGTTTCAAATCGTTTGATGAGCACGCGGTGATCAGTAGTGCTGAAAGCTGCAGAGAGATCCAACCCAACCATGACAGCGCGTGCTAACTGTCAACAATGTGGCGCAGATCGTCGAGGATCTTGAGGAGCGCTGTCTCTCTGTGTGTGCTCCTTCCTGTATGCCGACTGGATTGGACTTAAATATGAGGTGTCAGCCATGACAGACATATAATTTTCCCAGAATATTTGCTTCTAGTGTGCTTTATCACACTGGTCGCCTACCTGAAGTGCTCGAGGAAAATTGTGGCTACATCAAGCCAATTCTGACATGAAGATGAAGACACAATGAATGATAGCAAAGATGATAGCATGATAAACAAAATATAATAATTAACTTCTAATAAAGAAAAGCTTAAATATGAACTTTTCTCAAGTCTAGAAGTCTCACCTGAACATTGGGTTGTTTCTGTTGTTCTTGATCGCCAGCTCTTCCACCTTCGGTCCACCGTCCGCGACGCACTTGACGAACCTGTCGATCTGACTCATCACGTCTTTGCTCACTGTCGAACAAACTAGAACCCAACCAATCAGATCCCTCGCTCTCCAATGGGGGGCGGGGCTACAGCGCGCCTACTAGCAGCACGCCGTCAGTGCCTCCCGCCGCCGCCAATCATCATCTGTCGGTTTAGAGTTACAAGGACTTGTTTACAACTAGCCATTTGCTCACTAGGGTAGTTAGTCTTTCATCGAATGCATTTCTTACAGTACTGGTCAGCCAATTCAAAGCACAGTTATCATCCAAGTAAAGAGCCGACCAGTTGCTGTAGATTTAATTGAATCTAGTTACTTCGTAGCCTCAACATCAATTTTTCTGCATACATGAGCGTCATTGTTCTCGGTATAACCGAGTGTATGCAGCATTGCTCATTGTGTATCTCTTCATCTATTCCATTAGACTCTATGTAAATTACACTGTATGTTGCAATAAATGTGCGCATATATCTGTGCGACTAGAATTTATTTTTCCATTATATCAAACATATAACTCGGTATACATTAACCTATGAAACACATCTCTCTCCTTATATATCCATGTATGCAACATTATTCTCTCAATCTCTCTATGTGTACGGAGAAAAATCACTCCTTCCACGCATTTTACTGTACAGCACAGCTCCATTTCTGCAGACCATTCGCACAACTGTACATGAACGTGCGACACTACGCGCATGTGCAACATTTCACGCACAACATGAAACACAGCACAATGTGCAACATTTGCATGCACAATGTGAAACACCACATGTACAATGTGCAACACCGCACGTACAATGTGCAACACCGCATGCACAATGTGCAACACTGCACACACAATGTGAAACACCGCATGCACACTGTGCAACACTGCACGCACAATGTGCAACACTGTATGCAATGCAGTGCACACAATGTGAAGAATCGTGTGAAACCTTGCAACACTGTGCAGGTAATGTGCAATTCTGTGTTGCACTGTCAGCAAGCTTGAATATTTGTTCACTCATTGTGGCCGCAACATAAGTATACTATTATTCCACAATTTACTCAATCTTCATTTGAAAATATATTTTGATTAAAGACCCATACAAAGCTTAATTATAATATACAAGTTAATATACCTAATTTACTTAATGGTAACAACAGTCTCTTGTAGTCAAGTAACGCGCTATTATACAACGCAAATGTACAGTATGCACAAAAACAACATACACACCAGACTACAGGAACAACACATGATAGATTCAGTAGTTGCAGCAGCAGCAGCAGCAGCAGCAGCAGCAGCAGCAGCAGCAGCAGCATCAGCAGCAGCAGCAGCATGCAGCAGCAGCAGCAGCACCAGCAGCACCTGCACCAACAGCAGCAGTTGTAACCCACCAGCAACAGCAGCAGCAGTTACAGTAGCAGCAACAGTAGCAGCAGCATTATTGCCATGCATCAAGATTTCCAGGAGACTTCTAGATTTCCCAGTCAGAAGTCAGCAATAGCTTTTTTAACCGTGAGAGGTAAATTTGATACGAACTAAGGTATACGACTCTGTACAATGTTACGATCAACTTTCAAAAAAAATTGTCAGATGCCCAACTGTTGCCAACGAATTCATTGTACATAATTATGCAGCACACACTACTGATCTGAATGGTGAAATTATTGTAACATTGTCCCTCTGAGCTCAAGTCCAATCAAGTGCATTTGAGTGCAAAATAAATATGTGATAGGCAAATACATGTGTAATGTGAACAATTAACTAAAAAAAAATTCAGAGAATATAACATAATGCGTAACATTGTACAGGTTAATACAAATGAAATAAGTATTTTTTAACACAAACACCATACATTACAATGTTAATACCATAAGTCTCTTTTAATAATGTAATAAGTCTCTTTTAACAAGTACAAGTCAAGTACAATTATAAGTATATAATTCAAAACAAGAGTAATTACCGATATTCATTTCATATGATTATGCATACTTAAAGTGAAATCATTGCACATTTTTGGATAATCCGTGTATCTAACTCACACGCAGTCATGACAGTTATGCTAGTTGAAGTAGAATTAGCAATCAAGTGTTTAGTGAGAAATTGATGCATGTCTTAACAAAAATTCTAAATCAATAAAATATTCATTTTGAAGTCAAACACTTGCGTAAATTTTACTGTTTTGCAATTTATCCAACTATGCCCATCGAAGCATCATAGATCAAAGATGATCATGTATAATACCTGATGCAGTGTTCTGGTTCTTGACTGGCTTTTGTCGACTGCTGGCATCACCTTCATCATCCGCTTTGTCATCGTCTTCGTTCTCCTCACAGAACACTCTGGCGACACTCAACTTTGGAACGAATGGCTGAGTGGGCTGGATGCTAACGGAAAATGGCATGCTGAATAAAAAACAAATCAGCAGCACACCAGATCGTTAACCAAAATACCTTACGTGTTTAAGGCCAATCATGGGTTGAAACAGAAAATGCAGTGACAAATACAAGTACACACCACACAAGTATTATACATTATACATTATATTGCATAATGTATTTATACATGCATTCATATCCTAAATCTCGGACGACACTCTTTTTCGTGATGTATCGGGGAGATATATTCATGACATGCTGACAACTAAAGCACACATAAAACAATTATTCTACAAGTGTTTGCAACAAAGAAATCTGTCACGATCGCAATATTAAATTAGCACAATTATAAATGTGTTATAACTATCAAAACTTTCGAGAGTAGCTCACTACAACAAATATTGACATTTTGACTTTTCCATAACGTAAAGCAAAACGTGAACCGATCCATATCCTCAAACAAGCATACTCATTCTGCTGTAGGTATTCAAAATAATAGTCACGAGAGAGAAGAGACCACAAAATTTGCAGCAAGGGGAAAAACATGACACGTAAGGAACACTCCCAATAACACACCTGTCAAGCAACTCTCCAACCAATCGCAAAGCTTGTAACATACACAAAGCCATCAACTAAGAAAACTAATGCCATCAATAGTAGTAAATATAACAAGAATTTGCTCACCTTGAAGATTGCGCCTGAAGTGTCATTGACATGGTTTCTGCGGCGGCCTTCTGGCCCAACATCAGAGCGATATTCTTCGCTTCAGCGAATGCATCAACTACATCAAACAAAGCATCATGTGACGATCATACAAAGCCTCCTATACCAATTAAGAAGTTTTAAGAATTAAGTTTTAACGAGTAAGAATTTGATTATATCATATGAATATTGTATTATTATTATTATTCTGTATATATGTCCTTTTTATATTTAACAATCAGTTAAGCTCTGGCAAGACAGCATCATCGTCAATTAACGTCCAGACAGACATCGTCCCAAATTAGCACAAGGGCTACTTATGGATCAGACGCTAACGATTTCTCTGCTCGTCTTACACCCCACAGTTGAACTGTGTAAGACAGCTAGTACTGTTAGGCATTGACCTTTCTAACTGACAAATTATAGAATTACACTAACAACAAGATTTACATCAGAAACTACTGATAGCCAGAATATCTGCTAGAGATTATACAAACCAGAAAATTTAACATCTGCCGGGGGCTGACTATCTTCGCTTTGAGTCGCAAACTCTGGCTGATATTGTTCATTCTTGATGGAACTCATTCCAGCCGAGTTCTCCTGATTTCTGTTGCTTTCATCAGGTGGACGCGAGTCTAAACGTCTGTCGTCCCTTCCTTCGTCTCTCCTCTCTTCCCTCCTATCATCCCGTCGACTATCCCTCCTGTCGTCCCTCCTGTCATCTCTTCTATCATCTCTTCTGTCGTCCCTTCGATCAGTTCTGCGACTGCCGTAGCTCGGTGATCGTGATCGACTTCTTCTTCTCTCTCTGCTGCTGGGCGACCGACTCCTCCCCCTGTCGTCTCTTCCGCCCCGATACCTTCCTCTGTCTTCGGACGAGCGAGACCGTGAGCGCGAACGATTTCTCCTCCGCGAGTCATCCGTCTTATATTTCCTCTCGTCTTCTCTCGATATATCGGACGATTTCCTGCCGGCACGTCCTCTACTATAACCACCATCATCACGATATCCACCAAAGTTGTCAGTGCATTCGCCTGATCGAAATTCAGGGACATAATCGTCCATCTCAAGTCCCTCGTCCATCTGGCCGCCTCGATCATCATCGTCTTCATTACCAAACCTCCCACCTCGGCCTCGCCCACCGCGACCAAATCCACCACTCCCACCGTCATCAAATCTGCCTCCCTCCCCAGCATCAAAACCTTGACCTCTGAAGTCGTCAAATGCACCACCCCGACCTCCTCGGAATCCCCCACGACCCCTCTCAAATCCACCCGGGGGACCACCAAACCCACCTCTAAAACCTCCCCTGAAACCTCTTGGACCTCCTCTGCCACGACCATTGAAACCATCCGGACCATCAAATTCATTGTATTCTTCACGCTCCTCATAACCCTCACCATCGAATCCATTATCCGGGTCCTCCTCACAGAACTCGTCGTCATCACCACCTCGAGGTGGACCACACTTTCCAAACGGACCACGAGGCCTAAAACCGAATTCATTCTCAGAGAATGCCCGGCCTCCAAATGGCGGTCTCATCGGCACTCCGAGGTCGAGACCTAGTAGCGATGGTGGGCCACGAGGGCCCCCACTTCCAGGACCTCGTTCTCCGAACTGGTCTGAATCCTGATAAGGTCTGTCCTGGCCCGTCCTTGGTCCAAACTGTGGTGGTCTATTCATACCCATTAAAGGTCTTGGAGGATTATTCGGTCCCATGTTGGGACCGCCAGGATGTGAATATTGATCGTTTTGCTCAAACTGCTGTGGCCTTGGTCCTCCTTGATCAAATGAATATCCACCTGTAGGTGGTCCACCCTGATTCATAGGCGGTCTACCCATGCCCATAGGGGGCCCAGGAGGTCCACCAGGCCCTCGTTGCCCAAACGGTGGGCCCATTCCTTGATTATTTGGTCCCATTGGACGTCCAGAAGGATCAAATGGTTGTCCACCCTGGTTCCCCAAGCCAGGCATTCTTGGTTGGTTCATGGACGAGCCAGTACTGCCTGTAGAACTTGTACCTGGAGGGGGTGGTGGTGGGGGTGGAGGAGGGGCAGCCTGAAGCAACAGTTGTTTAGCTTGACTATCAGTAAATGAAGAAGGTCCTTTCTGTGCTTCAGGACCACCGAATGATCCAGGACCCATCTGTCCCTGGGGATGACCAGGCATGCCAGAAGGACCATACTGAGGAAACTGAGGAAAAGGACCTCCTTGAGAACCCTGCTGCCCAGGCATTCCTCCAAATCCACCGCCATGAGGTGCTGGTGGCATTCCGTATCCGTACATCTGACTGGGTGGTGGAGGGGGTGCTGGTCCAAACTGATTTGGTGCAGGTTGAAAACCAGACATGCCAGGTTGAGAGGCAAACCCGGATGCAAAGTTTCCGCCCGGAAATCCGGGTGGCATGGATTGATATCCATACTGCTGACTGGCAGGTGGAAATCCAAAACCAGGCGCACCGTATCCCATGGGCGGCGGTGGTGGCATGCCGGGAAATGTAGGGGGAGTTGGAAACGGGACTTGAGCAGGTGAAGGCGTTGGAAACTGGGCTGACGGAGTTGACGGAGCTGGAAACTGGGCTGGAGCAGTTTCAGCCTGCACAGAGGCCTGTGCAGGTTGAACGATTGCATCCAAAGTAGCTGCAATAGCCGCCTGAAACTGAGACAGATCCGGAAGCTCAGAAGCAGTATCCGTTGTGGAGACATCGGAAACCGGCTGAGGTCTAGACACCGGGGTCTCCTGCGATACAGAACCGGCGGTAGCTGCAGCCGCATTCTCCTCCACGGCAGAATCGCAAGAATCATCTTCACCGGCGTAATCAGTCAGGTCAAATCTTGACGTAACCAGAGATGTCTGTGGTGTAGGAGGTGTTTCCGTACTCGACTGTGCTTCAACGACAGCAGCCTGCGCCATTGCAGGAAAGATGTCCGCATTGTTTGCAGCTTGAGATAACGCAGTCGTTGGTGCAACAGTCGCAGCCATCGGGTCAGTACGGGGCTCGGGCGTCGCTTGTGCTGCTGAAGGAAACAAAATATAGATTTAGTGATCAGGCAATTCCAAACATTTGTCCTAACCATCATCATCATAATCTATGTGCTTTCACAAAAAGTCTGAGATGAACACCTGTAGGCATAGACTAACAATTGTCCTTGAAGGCTTATTATCATCAGACAAATACAAAGCAGTATATATCTCAAAACAAATGAAATTGCTTTTAAATAGAGCACAAATAGCATTCAGTCGAAGTAAGTCAGTAAATCAATAAAAGTTGATTATTTAGTGTTTATATTGATTGAACACAACATAGAGCAAATCAAAACTAATTTATGAAATTTTGTTTGAAATAGACTAAAAAAAAGTAAAGTATCCCGATACATATGAATCGTCAAAATATAAAGTATCCCGATACATATGAATGTATTTAGTCTTAGTACATGAAGCAGGTGTTTCGTAGTGCAGAAATAAATAAACATGATGAATCGATGATCATATAAAACGCGCGAGATGTGCACCAGCTGACTGATTCATGATGCTGAATGATGAACGTACGATAGCCTGTACGAAGTGTGTGAAAACATAAGGAGACCACCGCCGGCTCAATTTATACACAGTCCGACATTAAATCAATTATGAAAACATTATCTTTAATTTTCTGTGCATCAATGTAGTCAAATCGCTTCACAACAGTGGCACAAGGCCTATTGAAAAACTGAAGCTGTCTAGTTGCACAACAGGAGTTTGACGAAAACCCACATGGTCTTGAACAAAATTTTTAACTCCTCAAAAAATTTATTCAGCATGCTTGATTCAGTCAAACAGAATCCGAAAATCAACGTAAAATGTCAACAAATTCATCGAAAACATTACTGAAATACAGTACTTAGCATATATTCTGTATCAGACCTTTCTTTCCCTGCATTTGCATGAACTTCGCAAGAAAACTCCCGTCATTCTTAAACAGTTCCGGCGCAGCGACGGGCTCAACCTTCGAAGGGCACAGTTCAGGCAGTGAACTCCGACCTGTGAATCCGGGTCGTCTTGCCAGCCTCAAAGATTAACAAATTAAGGTTCACAGAAGAGTTTAAACAAGAACATAAAACTGATCTTCAATAATATTTATTTGTTATTAAATACAGCCAAAATTCATATATACAAAACTAATATATTAATTAGCATATTCCATATCAGCATTTTTATTTATTAGTCACATCAACATATATCCATATAAATAGCCTTGCATTTAAAACAAATATAACTAGGAATAATGAATTGAAAAGTACAAGGGTAAAATGAAATGGCAATTTTCAATACTGTAGGAGTAAATCTATTAGCCAATCAAACAAACAACATGCTGCGTAGTACAAAATAATGTAAGTTATGTAAGCAGTACAGAAGATTCTGATTTGGAATGATGCCATGTTGCATCAATTCAATTGGCTAAATTACTTATATTATAACCTAAAAGGAAAGGAGTTCATGGATGGCAGTGCAAAATACATCAACAATCAACATAACATATTTACAAACAAGATCTGCATATTTGGATTGAAAAAGTTTAGAGAAACTATGATCAATATAATCGTAACGATATGAACTTCAAGCATTCAAAAAAATTAAAACTAATTTTTCTATCAGAAGCAATAAATATAAATATTAAGTACAACAGAACTAACAAAAAAAACAATAAAAACGAACAAGTTATTTGTCACGTCAAATGAAAAATTACGACGTGTTTGTAATTTTCTACAAATTACTCACAGCCCACTCGTCTTCTTCGGATCCTCCACTTCCTTATTCAATTCTTGACGCCTTTTCTCTTGAAGCTTTTTCTCAATTTCTTTCTTCTTCTGCTCGATCAGCTTCTCCTGATTGCTCATTTCTTTGTTTCGATCGACATACACGAAACCAGGCATGCCCGGCTTGAGGTTTGTCGGCAAAGCCTTCCACTGGCCAGCCATCGTTACGCCGGTCAAACGTACCGATTTTACGTAAACTTCAACTCAATCTAACAAACAAAACAGTAAAATACAGTTTAACAATACAGTAAGTGATTAACAGTGAAGAACATTTTCATCGGCAACTATCAAAAAGAAATTTAAAATATGCCATCATTCAATACTGCTATGCTTGAATTTGGAATTTTGGAGGCCAATCGGTTCTCCTTTACTTTAGTACACTATATTGGAAAAAATCAACAGAGAGTGGTATGTGTTCAAAAAAAATCATGATTTTTTTAAATGTTGGAATTTAAGGATGAAAAAATGTTCCATGAGCTCTTCCCTAACCCTAACCACAACCAAAACTCGACTTATAACTAACTCCAAACCTACCTTAACCCTAGCAGTTTCCCCTGCAGTGTACTAAAGTATAGGAGAACCGGACAATCAATAGGAATCAAATCATTAGCCAACCAGTTATAAACATAAGAATCTTTTGTTCAAAAAGATTTGCAAACGTAAATGGTACATGTGTTCGGATGGCTGTCCGAAAGATATGGATAAGCTAAGGGGTCGTTAAAATATGACGTCACACATTTTTTGGGCATTTTTGACCCCCCGACCCCCTTGTCACACTTCGCGACACCCCTCCCCTGTAAATAATGACGTCACAAACCTCCCCACCCCCCCCCTCTGAGTGAAAAATGTCTGACAAATCG
>JAQFYQ010000102.1:0-22465 GCA_034694885.1 Buchholzia appendiculata | reverse complement strand
GACGCCCTGTCGGCAGCCGGAGGAGGAATGGGGCCCTAGCCTGACAGAGACTAGGGCGGGACACAAACAACAACAACTATGACTTGGTTTGCTTAATTTCAACGTAAGGTGAACGATTGGAATATTGCTTAGATATATGGTTTGAACAAAAGTGAAATGAATACCAAAGCTGGACTTGATGGTTAGTTACTTGTCGCCAGTGGAAGCATAGACTGTAGTATTTCAGATTGTCTTTGGAGACATTACCTGTCGGCATTTTCAAAAGCCTAGTTCTCGACCGTTCAGGGTGTTTGGCCAATGTCGTTATTACCTCTATCAACCACCACCACTTGCATCAGTTTAGTATGTGTAGTAATTTGTAGCAGATGTGGTTATATTTGACTGACTAAAGTAAAGCACAAAGGTTGCAGCATATGCCTAAATGTGTCAAATGATCAAATGTTTTATTATATGCTAGATGAAAGCCTGCAAACGTATGATCTTCAGTTTGAGCAAATTACCGTGATTGTTTTGAACATTTCGCAAGATGAAAATTGCTAAAGGTTTCAGAAAACTAGTATTCGAAGAGCTTTTAAAATTCATTTGGCATTTTTATTTAGTCCATTATTGTCTTATTAATTGTTTAAAACTCGTTTTCATGTGTCAACATACATGAAATTTATTTACCTTCATCATTTGGATGTTGGCGTACAGGTTCACGTGCGATCTCATACCGGGGACAAACCGTTCCGGTGCTGTCTCATTGGCTGTGGCAAGGCATTCTCTACAAACTATGCACTCAAATCACATATACGCATTCACTCGGGCGAGAAACCGTACAAATGTCCGTATGCGAAGCTGGAGCCGCCTTGTCTGAAGGCGTTCAAGACATCCGGTGATCTTCAGAAGCATATCCGAACACACACAGGTTGGTTGGCTTCCGATGCTGAACATAGACATTTCTCTTAGTCTGATTATTTCACTTTTAGATCGTTGATTGTTGATTTATTGGATTTTGTTGATTCTCTTAAATTTAGAATGAGCTAGTGTTGAAATATTGTAATATGTTTGAACAATTATCATTAACCATCGGGAGTGATGCATTTAAATATATCAAATTCCTAATTTCTAGTATTATTGATCATGAACGCTGATTAGTTAAAATAGTGTTTTAATAATAAGCGTTTTAATAATACTTGTAGTGCGTGTTGCAGTGGCCAAGTGATTAGTGGACCGGGACAAAGAGTATGCAGTTGAATTGCGAGGTGAATGGTCTGAGTGGTAGTGAGTGCTCGAGTCATGAATCTCTCATATTGTTTGAAATTTGAAATGTTAAGTCATTGCCTATATCGATAAAGTTCTGAGAGTACCTAGACCGATCATTAGCGTATTGACTCGCCGCTCGCGGTGTGATTATAATTATCGATAAAAGTTATCACTGTCTGAAAGACGTGATAAATTATCATATGAAAAAAGACGTATGAAAGTATCAAGCAGGGAGGTTATGATATAGGCATTATTTGTATTCGAACGATCAGTTTATCGAAGTGCCTGTGCAAAGTGTGTATTGCTTGGCTTGTGATGTACTTATAGATCTTGCTTTTGATTTATTCTTACTTGTTGGCTTTTATATTGACGAAGTTTTTATTTAGTATTTTATTAGCATATTTTTTATGACATAAAATTTGCGAGGAAGTTTGGCAATTGTGCAGTCAATGCAGAGTGTATGATTTAAGAGACTTCAATAGCTTTGAGGAAGAAACAAATATAACCTTTGATTACTACAATGAGAACATTAAACATAAAGATAATTAAAGTATAAAATAAGTTACTGAATTAGTTCTGAATTAAGTGTCTTATTACTAAGTAGTCCGATTAATCAGAGATTTATTAACAGAACGCTGAAATATGTTTCCTTGCTGGTTTTCTCTATGACTTGATGATGTGTTGCGCAGGGGAGAAGCCGTTTGTCTGCACGTACGGCAACTGCAATCTCTCTTTCACGACATCAAACATACTGAAGGTTCACATGAGAACACACACCGGAGAGCGACCGTACATCTGTGAAGAACCAGGATGTTGGAAGACGTTCAGTTCGGCGACAAACTTCAAGAATCACATACGAATTCACTCTGGTGCGCGTTAGCATTTATTAATGAATGATTCTTCGTATGATATGTTGAAGTGTGGTTAATTGTTAAACTAGTTTTAATGTTTTGTTGTTGTCTGTTCTGATGAATGAGTTTCGATGATGATGCAAGTTCAGACCCATCTATTTCCCCTCCAGCATCTTTAAGACTGACTCCGACCTCCTGTACTTCCATCACTTTGGGCTCTGATCACAACAGAATTAGGTCAGAAGTCTAAAGTTGTAAGATTTGTAGCTGTTTTTGACTTGTCGAGGAGATGAGACGCATCGTGTGGACGCTTGTCGCAAAGTTGATAGTCGGGGGAAGAGAAAAATGTCGATCATTTTTATGCATGCAGTGATGTAGGAATGAAGATTTCCCTATGCGAAGTTGGGCAAGTATGTATTTAGTTTTGCGGTTAGTAGCCTAATTCTTCTTCGCATTTATTTCTGCATGTTCATCGTTATCATTTTTTACGTTGCTTTGTTTTGATAAATAGTTTCTGACTCTTATCTTTTACAAATTGTATAACAAATTGATAATTTATTATAGTCGACAACGCTTCTGTTTGCCCATCCATCGTGTGTTATTTGTGCTGTTATTCTTTGTTCTTGTGTGTTAGGTGAGAAGCCGTACGTCTGCTCCGTGGAAGGTTGCAACAGACGATTCACCGAGTACTCGAGTCTCTACAAACACCAGGTAGTTCACTTCAGAGAGAAACCTTACCCATGTGACACCTGCGGCAAGACGTACCGCCAGACCTCGACACTGTCCATGCACCGACGCATGGCGCACGGTGACGACGCAGATGCTACGAGTTCAAAGATTGCAGTCGGTGACACTGCTACAGAATCAGTTGTTAGAGTGTATGGTAAGCGGGCTTGTTATAATTTACTTTATCAGTGTATAGACAGCTGTCAAACATTCAGGTTTATAACAATATTTCCAGTATGTATGTTGTCAGTATGTTCTGATGGTTTTAGTGTGATCTGATGATTTCTATTTGCTCTGATGACTGGTTTCAGTATATTCTCATGGTTTCAGGATGTTCTATTGGTTTCAGTATGTTCTGAAGGTTTCAGTATGTTCTGAGAATGGTTTCAGTATGTTCTGAAGGTTTCAGTATGTTCTGAGAATGGTTTCAGTATGTTCGTATAGTTTCAGTGTGTTTTCATGCTTTCCGTATGCTCTATTAGTTTCCATATGATCTAATAGTTTCAGTATGTACTGATTATCTGAGTATGTTGGTTTCAGTTTCGTCCGGTGGTGATTTGTCGCAGTCAAAGACTCGTCTCTCGTTCCATTGTCTCACTGATGATAGATCTCGGCTTCACTGTGATGATCAAGATGGCAACCTTGTCATTGACACAAATGCTCAACAGGTTTGATAGTTTGCTACGTTTGTTATAGTATTGCCGAACTGCTGTTCTAATAGCTTAATATATTTGATAGGAATGATTAAAGGAATTTTTGATAGTATTTCCTTCCATGAAGCTAAACATAAGAGCGGTGTTACTTTGTACTTGACCTTCAGGTTATTGGGTAGCATTTGATCTGTGCTTATTGTTGTGTACTGGTGTAGAGTTTAGCTTATTATCGGGTATATCCTCAGTGGTTAAACGCTTTATTCAAACTTAAAGTAACAATTGTACAGCTTTTTAAAATTTGGCTCTCCCCTATGTAGCTTTAACTTGTTAAATTTTAAGCTGTCGTCATATGTGAGTTACAAAGTAACAATTGTACACCTTTTTTAAATTTGGCTCTCCCCTATGTAGCTTTAACTTGCTATATTTTAAGCTGTCGCCATATTTGAGTTACCAAGTTGGAAGTCCCTCCCTGACCTGTATTACAAAGCTTGAAGTTGCCCTCAGTGTCTGTATTACAAACATTGTAACACAGGTTTAAAACAGTTCTGCCCCCTCCCCCACATTGTAAAACAGTTGTAAACAAACATTGTAAAACAGTTGTAAACAGACATTGTAAAACAGTCCCTCCCCACCTATTTTTAAAAACTTTGTTTTCCCCCACTTGTGTTACAAATCCTGAATTCCTACTCCCACACGTGTAATATATCGTGATTCCCTCTACCTGTGTTACAAAACTGGAAGACCCCCCCCCCCCCCGCATATCTGTGTTACAAAATTTGAAGATGTCTCGTGTGTTCGTGTACAGTTGGCGGGTTCGGTAAACTTCTCTGCTCAGACGCTCAACTCTCTGACGTCGTCGTCCTTCCTGGAGAGCTTGAGAAAGTTTGAGGGTGTCGACGCAAGTCATGGTCTACATGGAAATATCTACGTCATTACTGATCCAGGGCAGATAGAAGCTTTTACCGTAAGTCATATTTTTAAGATAGAAGCTTTTACCGTAAGTCTTATCTTTAAGATAGAAGCTTTTATCGTAAGCCTTATCTGTAAGATAGACGTTTTTAATATAAGCCTTATCTGTAAGATAGAAGCTTTTAGTGTAAGTCTTATGTGTAAGATAGAAGCTTTTACGATAAGTCTTATCTGTGGTAGATGCAAGTTGTTTTAGCAGGTTGTTGCTAGTAAACGCTGTGTATTTTGTAATGTAAGTTAAGATATAAAATTATACTTTATAGCTTGAGTAGGCACAACATAGCCTATTTGTGCTGACCTGTCGTTCAACACCAATCAATATAGCTTGAGTATAGCTGTGTACTTTTTGCTTGAGTAAAGCAGCGTTTAGTCATATCTTGAGTAAAGCTAATATTTTGTTGCGCAAGTTTAGCGCAACTCAGAGTTACTCACGTCAATGCGTGAGTAACTCTATTCACTTTGTAGCGCGAGTGAAGCGTGTCACATATCTAGGTTTGCCTGTTAATTAAACTGACATTCAGACTTTGTGTATTTATTCTGTAACTATCGTCTTCAATTTACGCCACTCTATTGCTGATTTCACTTTTATTCGATGGTATGTCTGATCGTTTTATCCGATGACCTTTACAAGGCTTTGAGGCTATTGATAACGTATAGTAACATCACTCTCAAGTGATCTTTACATGGCTTTGAGGCTATTGATGACATATAGTAAAATCAATTTTTGTTTACTTGTAGCTTCTGAATCAACAGCAAGCAGTTGAACAGACTTTGGAAGTGGAAACTGACTGCAAGGGAAATGTTGTAGTGAGTATTATCGTTTAATCAATATTTTTTATATAACTCACGAATATAATTTAGGTGCCATCCATTAATAACATCATGCTCGATTTTGAGAATAGATAGTGGCAGAGGTGGGTGATCGTCGGATGATGAACATCTTGGTCTCGACATGAAGCTGGATGTTTTTCATCTCAACATTTATTGTCTCACAGTTTTTTGATTGCCTCATAACAGAGAAGAAAGTTGTGAAATGTTGTCTGAAAAGCAGTTTTTTGTCTTGATCTTGGAGCTCATGTCATTGTCTCGAACTTCATTGTCTTCCATAAACATGAAGAGAAGTGCTGAATATATATTCAAGTATCTTTATCGAACGGTCTATTTGCCTAAATACGTATCTCTAAATTCCGTTGTGATGTTTCTTCGTACATGACATGTGAATCATGTCTCTTCATTGCAATGTCTGTTTCGCAATGTCTGCAATGTGTGTTTGATGTCTGTTTCTTGCAGCACATCACCGAGCACATGTCTGCTGGCGAGCAGGCTCCAGACTCGCCAGAGTTTTGTCTGCTCAATCTTTGCACTGCTATGGACATGTCGGCCACATGAGAACAAATCTGAGCATCCGTAGAGCAATATCAAAACTCCGAGTATTAATGCTTGTGTTGTGATGGGTACAGAGAACTATGTGCACGTGGATACACGTGGAGGCGCTCCATTAGTCAACTTGCTTGCACTACGTATTGTCTACAGACAACAGATCAGTTCAATCTAGAAACGTTAACATTCTATGCATAATTAATAATTATTATTTAGTTTATATGTAAATATATTTATCATGTGAGACAGTTTTACAATCAGGTTTATTTATAATTGCGTTAGAACAAAGTTGACATGAAGCTCAGTGAAGCGCTAAGCGAGGCGAGCAGTGATGTCGACATTAGATAGGTCTTCTGGCTGAAATAGTTTTTTACTTCTTAAAGTTTGATCATGAAGTCTGAAGTGATTTCTTGCATGGTTGTTCTACTATTAGATGAGATACTAGGTATGTAATGTTACATCCTATGTTGTGTTAACTCACGTAAAAGATGCTGCAGAATCATACTTTGCTGCGCTATTAGGAATTAACGTTGCTATTTAGTTATTTATTGCACGAATCTTCATGTAGTTTACTAGATGAGCATGATTGAAAAAGAGCTGAAAATAGTTAACTTTAAAAGTGCTACAAGAATAGAAAAGAATTGAAAGTAATTGAAAGTACTAAGTACAGTACTTAGATTTGAAGAGTACTTAAAGAGTTTAAACATACAACACATGTTATCTACAGTACAGAGAATCAGTATCCTGCTTGATGCTATTCTACTTTCTTGCGTTTATAATGCTAAATGATTCTTTACTTAGGTATAATGGAATGGTAGTTATTCTGTTGTGTAAACTAGTCATGCAGGTTTTTGTGTGGACAAATATTTATGTGGAACTTTATATTGAAATGTTCGATGAACTTTTGATGAGTGTCTCTGTTTGCTTATCATCATCGTCATCATTGGTTTGCCTCCCTCTATGGGACTTTGACAGCATAATTCATTAGCCCTCTTTACCATTGGACCTTCTTTTCATCTTCACATATTTATGTTTGCATCATCAATAACTGTAATCATTCCACCCTTTCCATTTCTTTCTCTTACCTTAATGCTCCGATCTATTACCTGTTTCACCAGCCCACCTCCCTTACTACAAGATCAAATATATAATTGTACATCATGTGTTTTTCTGTGTTGCATACTGTATATTAGGTAAACAATTGTATCTGTCTTCACTGGTGATAGTAGTTTAAGATAAATTGGGGGGGGGGGAGGGTACCAGTGTATTTATTGTTCTAGATGATAATTTCTGTAAAATTAAGCGCTCAGGAGTGATGAGTGGGAGCTGAGCCCCCTTGCTTTCACCGCTGTGTTTACTATGTAGGAGAACTATTCGTGTTGACCTTGAGGGATATGTACAGTGTTGTTAAGTTAAGTATGTTGTTAATTATATGTCCTGTTTATAATAAGAATTACAAGTTTAATGAGTGTTTGCATAATCATATGTTTGAGGTCAGGAAGTGTTGTTCTATTTCAAAAATGCACTACTGAATTGAGTAATAGAGCTGAGCACGATCATGTTCCATTCGGCTGTGTGGCCAAGCATGCTTTTTCAGTCTATTCATTTAGTCATGGCTTGCTGAATGGATTAGACTGGATTATTCTCAATAGTTCAGTCAGCATGACAGGAACACACTAGAATTGATCAACAAACTACACGAGCTGCCGTCCCATTGCCATTTTTGATGAAGTGGAACTAAAATTTCCAGTCGAATAGCCTTCCTCATCGCATGGCTTTCGAGCTCACAGAATCTAGTGAATCTAGGATTCTAGTATCACTAGAATCTAGTGAATCACAGAATCTAGGAACACCGTGTTATAGACATCACAGCCGACCATCAGTTGGTAGAAAAACAGATGTGATGCAGATTGTGCAATAAATCTAGCAATAACACCAATGTGAATAACACCAGTGACATGCTCATCATCATTTAACTAGTAATGATGCCAGAAGCAATGCTTAATGCTTTATTTTCATTGCCACTATCAATGACATGCTTAATGCTTTATATTCTACCTTCAATAGGACACAAGACATGTAACTATTCACAAGAATGACTCCATATATTTAATCATTCATCACACCACCTAACAGATCTAATCACACAATCTAGCTAAACATGGTTTATAGAGATGGTTTATAGAGATTTTTGGCTTAAAAAGCATATCACACACAAATGCTTTCCAACAGAACTAGTAAGAATACGTTTAGAGAGTACAAACGAGGCTCTTTCATGAAATGCTCCAAATTTAACGTCGCCCATGTTAGGTCACCCACAGTAGTTTAAGTAACAATCACGAATATATTTCTCTGAAAGTTCCCCCAAAACTGTTTTAACTCTGAAATCAAAAGTGCTTGAAGAAATATCCTAAATACAAAACATTAATTACATAACCTTCTAGGGAAAATAAAAACCCATTAACAAGAAAATATCACAACATGTATTACAAAATATATAAAATAGATATTATACACATGAATATCTCCTAAACAGATATCAAGAGGAGATTTTAAGTGACAACGTTAAATAAAGGTATGAACAATTTTCTGCATTGTTTTATTAGGCAAGTGTCTTTGATGCCAGTCACTATCATTTGTTGATAGTGACTGTGGGCTTTACTGCATTAAATAATAAAGCATGCAATACAAAGTATGCAATACAAAGTATGTAATACAAAGTATGTAATACAAATCTCCAAAAATCTCTTCTATGCAAACACGACTATCTGCCAATTAACTGCATAGTTTCAATCGCAAGATACAAGATACTGGGACGATGTACTATTGAGCCACATCTTGCTCATGCATGTCATATAACACAATGCTTGCAAAAGATTAATTACCTAAAATATACAGTAATAGCAATAAACTCATGCTCACACACAATACATACTATATATTATAATCGCACACACGCACACACAAAATTGTATTCACACACCGGTAACAATCAACATTACAATTAATAACGTAGCATTGACTACAAATTATTAAATAATTACCTACATGACTGCGGTTGTAAGATAGTGAGTCAATGTATTGCCTGAGTACTTTGTACTCTTTGCAAAATAAAAACTGGATTCATACATGGACATAAGCGAAAATGTTGTGATGATAAATCGCTCGCAATCACAGCTTCAGCAAGTGAAAACAATCAAACAATTAATCAAGACATAATCACAGGTTTTAATTCAATACACTTGTTCGTCATACCATAAGAGGAAGCATGTGGGGGAGGGTTGAGAAAGGGGGAGGGGCGTTGAGAAAGTGGTGGAACGTGTTATCATACAAAAACACGAGTCAATGAAACAGCAAATAGATAATAATTGACCACATATAGAGAAGAATTCACTTGCTCTCAAAACAATTAATATAAGCCTCACAACTCTTCATCATGACTGCAATAAAATCTAAAGCATAGCAACTTTCTATAAAGCTCAGATATCCAGTCTACAGGTCCATCATATAACCGGACTATTTTACAGCTACTGTTCTGAATCCTGGCATTATACAGCAGATGAGAACATTAGCTTGACCATTGACAAATAGAAACTAAGCAAAATTATGCTAATATTTTCAAACAATAGTAGCACTGTATTTAGTCGCGATAAACATTACGTACAACAGCTACTGAAGGCAATAAATGTTCTAATTGAAGGATAATGGTTTAAACACAACACAAAAACAAGAAAAAAACAATCATATTTACATATAATATCTGCATACAAGCAAGACAACAACTGAATATTCAAATGTGCAACGCAATCAGTAAATGACCCTATGGAAAAGAGACTAATGATATGCAAATTGAAACAAGAACAACAAATAAGATTGTCACCATGAAGTAATAACAAACTCTGAGATCGGTGTTCTCTTACTATAGTTTACATCAGCAAGCTCTGTATACAATTATTAATACCACGCAATTTCTTAATTCAAATGAGCTTCGGTAATTCATCTACTTATTGATTCACTAAATATTAATACTCGTTACACAGTGAGAATAACAATAAGACTGTAATTGCTAAATAACTGTTCACTAACTCCGTGAAAAAATAACCATGTTTATTTTATATGTTAAATTTCTATCTATTTAGAGTTCACAAACTATATAACACGTAGAGGGGTTTGAAATTTTTTGCTATATAGTGGCAGAAGAAATGTTCAGCGTTTGAACTAAAGGGATTCCATGCGGACTCTACACATAACTGAGAGGGGTTGATAAAATCACAGAGGGTTTAATCTCAATCCATCCGGCAAATTAAAATCATGAAAATGTTACACAACAAACAAAACTTACAGTATTCTCAACAAGCAGAAAATGAGCATTAACGGACTGTTACAATTAGACTGATAAGGTTGATCGATATAATTTGTAAAAACTTTTTTTGAAGCAGAATTACATTTTTGAATTGACATTTTCTTAGTACAAGAAATGTGCTACAATATTTAAGTATCTTTTTTAAACTTATGTTTGGAGAGGGTGTGTAGGTAAAAAAAGTGATACAATGAAACAATAGTTGGTGAAGGCTAGCATTATAATATGGTTTAAGGGATAAGTGGAGGGGCAAGAAATGGCTGTTTTGGCTGTAAATAGTTCACGAACGACCCCCATATCGGTGTTACAACATAGAAGGGAAACATATTAACCAAAGTACAAAAAGGTCATCCCTTAATGGATTGCATAATGTAAGCATAACAATAAAAGATAAGAGATCACATTGGTTACACTCTAGATAATACCTGCCTGTTGCAATAAAACACGTGTAGAAGTACCACTAAAATAATTCCTTAACAAGTACGCTATTCAGATGAATTCATATAGCGTAACAAACCGATTGCATATTTTATATTTAAAACCAGTTCAATCTGCCCGAACAGGTTAACCAGATTGTTGCAATCATCAAAATCAGTTGTAATTATATTATGATAACAACGTCAGAATTAATCATAAACACAGCAGACTTGCTAATTTAACTCAAGGTTCAACTTCACAGCCAAGAGATCCAACAAGGAACCGAGTGAATTCATGTAGTATTATAAACTTGCGACTGAGAACTACTGTAGAAGTTACATGGTGATGAAGATCATTGTTAACAGGAAGGGCACACGACATTTCATCACACGTTTATAGCCTGCTATTCGCTTTCACAACATGTCTGTTGAGTGGCAGGTATATAGACTTTAACAAAAGGCCATGAGGGTTCATTGTGGATCAATTTTTACAACTCCATGCCATTAAAATTCATTAGAATTAATGTTCAAGTAAACATGTGACAATTACAATTCCAAGTACGGTATAGTGAATAAATAAAAAATCAATAGTATGTCAATCTAGCAAAGCCTCTCGTTCATCGGTAAGTTCAAGCAGTGAACTTAGCTCAGTGAACTTATCTCACTGCAAGTTCAAGTAGTGAACTTAGTTCACTGTAAGTTCAAGTAGTGAACTTAGTTCACTGTAAGTTCAAGTAGTGAAATTAGCTCACAACAAGTTCAAGTAGTGAACTTAGTTCACTGTAAGTTCGAGTATTAAAATTCATTCAACTATAACCTAAGCAAGTGGCCTTTATTCACCTGTAACCAGGGATCGAATTGCCAAGGCTCAGGGCGATTGTTAAAACTCTGACCCCAATTCAATGAATTTTCAACTCCCTGCTGGGGAGGTGTTCAAAAACCCTCCGTAGTTTAAATTTTAAAAGCCAGTGAAATCTTTGGCGGGAACATAATTCCAAAAAATTCTCACAAGCAACCAAAAACACAAAAAAATTACTCCCCAGTTATTGTTCTACAATTCGAGCACTGCCTGTTTAAGCAGCGGATTCATGACAATCTTGGCTTAATTCAATTAAAATACACTTGTAATCAAAAACACTGAATAAAAGCGTAATTTTGCAGTTGCTTGCTACATCGATTACGATTAGTTTACAGTATATCACAACCTATCCAATCATGAACGCCACATAAATGTACGTTTCTCAATTTGTATTTCCTTATCAGTAACAGGAGGCAGTAGTGTACACTTGATACAAAAAAATATACTAGGCCAGAATCCAGAGATAAATTTAAAAAAAAACATTTTCTTTCCCCATGTTGCACTTTTTCCTTCTTTACATTTATCAACATATTACTGATTATATCTAAAAATATCTGTTACAGTACAATATTTGTACAAACAACTAACAATTTACGCTGATTTTACTCGCTTACAAACTGCAGTTACAAGTTAACGTCGACACATAACTTTCAAGAAAACCTAAATGGTGATTCATTTTCTGCCCACGGCGGACTGATCCATGCATTCGGAGCTCGATGAGCACTCAAGCTTGGATCAAAGTGTCGTCACAATGAGCATCATTGTAATCGATCAGATTGATGCTACTTGAGGAGGCGACGCTAGGCAGTTCTGAAATATAACACACTTCACACTTAACTGCTATCAGTCAATCGCACACAAGTTGAAACAGTTCATGCAGCTATAACAATGCTGTAAGAAAATAATTAATGTAAGCAAATTGTAACAAAAGGATAATTTTTTAGAAGCAATATTCACATATGGAAAAAATCAAGTTTCTCATATCAAACACTGTTTAGCAATTGGGTGCAAATACAATGGCAATACTTTGCAAAGTAGATTAGACAGCAATTAAACACCTGGACTAGTAATTTCAACCCTGTTGATTATTCCACACTTTATCCAAGCATCACCATATTTCTTCTGCAATATAGATCACACACAAAGTTCAACTGTTGCTATGTTAAAGCAGAATAACATACTCTAATACACAGACGAAAGCATGTGTCGATGACGTTTCACGCAAGTCTTGAATGAACAGATTCATAGAATGCAAACATCTCGACACACATTACACATTCACAAATCGCTTATCTGCCACCTTTCCCAGATCACACAATATCGGTTGTGTCACCCATTAATGTTCCTTCTCAAACTACTAAGATGGTTTTCATTAAAACTCCTACAAGTTCCAGCTGCAAACTATCCAATAGTTCCTTGTTCATTTTCTAAGCTTCAAATTCTAACAGCCCATTAATTTAAAACTTTGAAAGCATAAAAACACACAGAATTAATTATGTATCACGTTAACACAAATGGCAATAACCTATTAAAAAAATTCAACTAATTTGTAAAAGTTGATAACAGTAATTTTCAGATAAAAATTGGCAACCAGTTTCAGTCAAACACCTTATAGCAGAACGAAATTCTCAAACAAAACTAGATAAAACCAATAATCCCAGACTTCGGAAGCGCACACAAGCAAAACAGGTTAACAAAATACATGGATTAGCCTATTAACCAATATCCCTTTAGTCCTTTTTATTCCGAGAAATGTTATTAGAACAAAAACAGTAAAGCATTCAGGTTACACAGTTGCAAGACTGTGCAAGTGCCACCTGTGTTAGCAACTGTTACAAAAGATATAAATTGTAACTACATTGCCAAGTGACACATCATAGTCATTATCATTGTAATCATCATCATCATCATAACCATCATCACCATGAATCATCATTGACCCCGATGACGTCACTGGAGGTCACTACAGACTCACTATGTTCCAGCAAGCTTGCTCGAATGAAAGCGAGCATATGAAATCATCATTACAGTCAGTTGACTCATCGGACAGTAACAGTTTTGCTTCGTTAAATTAAAAAAGGTGGCAAAGTGCAGAGTGCACACTGTAAAGTGCAGAGTGCACACAGTACACACAGTTAGCTGTTGTGTAATTTGCATGTGCACGTCACTTACCGACGTTATCAAGAAAATAATTTATATGTCATCTAATATGAAAACATGTCTGCCATAGAGTTACGAAAGCATTGACGTGAAACAATGTGAAAATACTTTGAAAAGTACTGCATATATATTATATAACATACATCACATTCAAAATAAAACGATAAAACAAGCGCAAGTGATGATTAGAAACTCTTGTCACGGCCTGCACGAACAAGCCTGAGAAGAACCATAGTAAACTAACTGGTTAGTAAACTAACTGGTTAGATTCGATTAGGTGCACAATTTCTATGAGTAATATGCAATGTGTGAAAGTTTACTTAATATACAAATTTGTATAATAAGTAGAAATTTTGAAGAAAAAAATAATCCAATAATAAATATCAAGTTAATTCTTGATTAAAAGTGAGAATAATTTAGGCTCAGAATTTGGCCAACAAATTTCAATACACATGTAAGATCTTTCCATTTATTTATAGTACACTACTAACAACAAATCATCATCATCATTTATCATCGCCTTAATCAATGTCATATATCATTCAGACTAGCATTGCCCACAATTAGCACTAATTCTATTAATGTGTGTTGGACTCAACACAACAATATTAACGATATTTAACTCCGTAATTATGAGAGTACTGTCGACCAGTATGCTCACGGTTATTAAACCCTGCAGAGCTTATGAAAATATTCTGGATTCCTACTTTGTTACCATAACAACAACATTATCCCTGTTTCATATTTACATCACACAGTGTTGTGGGTACATCACAGTTGGGCCACACAATTTATTAACAAGTACACAAAATGGGAACAATTTTTTGGTATACTTCATTTGACAAGCACATTTCTGATCCACAGGTTCAGTAAATTCTGAACATCTGCCACTCAAAACTAAACTATTTCACATCTGGTCACACGCACTCAGACTTTTCTACAATTAATCTCTCAGCCATTATCGAGATGAATCTAGTGACTAGCACATTTTAACTTTGTAAAAATGTGTAAGAATCAGAAAGATGCACTGCATACAATTGATCAATTACAAAGACTAGACAGACATAAGGTCTGTGCAACTTAAAATCTTTAACAATATCTCAATAAAACAAATCAGATAACAAAAACAAATAGCATTATCAATCGTTTGTATAATTTAACAGAACAAATTTCCTATCAATCAATCAGAGCAAAGATTCATTTGTGACACAGATGAAAGACAACGATACAGATCTGTGCATGCAATCTGTGCACACAATCTATGCACACAATCTGTGCACACAATCTGTGCACACAATCTATTCACACAATCTGTGCACACAATCTGTGCACACAATCTGTGCACACAATCTGTGCACACAATCTATGCACGCAATCTATGCACACAATCTATGCACACAATCTGTGCACACAATCTGTGCACACAATCTGTGCACGCAATCTGTGCACACAATCTATTCACACAATCTATTCACACAATCTGTACAAACAATCTATGCACACAATCATTTACCAGTTTAAAGAAAGAGATCAACTAATACTAGCCACCAAAGCCCAGCAAAGCACTCCAACCATGTCGAAGTTAGGCGACATGATTTTCTAGTTTTATATCGTCACTGTGAAGAACATAGCTACCTTTCAGGCTAACGCGATTGGTCGGCAGGAGAAAGATGATAGCAAGCGACATGCAGACGTGCCAGGCGCTGTGAGTGTACGGGTAGTTGGCATCCGTCTCGATAAACGCAAAGATACAGAGGCCGAGAATAGCAAGAGCCAGCCCGGGGAGGATCCACAAAACAGGACGCTTGCCTGGGAAAAACTTCTTCTGTAGGAAACTCTGAACGCACTACAAGAAGAAATCAAAAATACCTCTTGAACTCATATGTCTTCATCAATAATTATAAAATTATAATTACAATAAAATTGCAAAAATAATTCCAAAACAACATAATCAAACAGAATCCATTCCTGGAACTCAACATTACAGATTTTTTCAAACACATTTTAGTGGCTAGCCCATTTAGCGCGCATAGAAAACAACCAGCCCTTGTATCCATTCAGCCGAAGAGAAAGTTGACACACTCTAGTGATCAAAGAATAACCAGGTCAAATCTGCTATAATTTTGATGATGAACACTGTAATCGTTTGCACGCCTTGGAAGTAATAACAAATGAGTGAACAGTAACGTCCAACCGACTTTAAAGTGAACAATGTCACATTACAAAGTCATACTTCAGAAGAACAAACATGCGAATATGTAGAGCAAATATAGCGATGAATATGCGTACTTACCCAAGAGACTATCACCACAACGCACCCAACGACGACAGGCACGACGTTAGTGATCGTACCGTGAGTGTTCCACCTGACGGCCATAGCGAGCAGAAACGCTCCGATCAGATGTCCTACATGAACTGTCCACTTGCGCATGCGAGCCATCGCGAGCAGCGTAACCCAGAAGGACATTAGAGAACAGAAGAAGTCACAGAAACTGAGCACGCCATACGGCATGATGCAGAGTATGTGCGTCGACCACGTAGACATGTCACACGCGTGGTAAAACTGAAACATACATCAACAACATTTAAATTAGAGACCTTGATCGAATCTAACATCATCTCTCTAGTTGGCATCGGCAGACAAAACAACTGACAGAGTAACTGAACTGATACACAGACTGAAAGAGAGATATCGTGATTGGGACTTAATGACACGACACACAAAAAACAGGGCTGCATCGCGCCACGTTGGCACCTTAAATCATATTTCATTTACAGAAATAAACAACATAGCACAGAAATATGAGCTACTAACATAATCTTTGATAACTTACAATTAAATCTAAGACGTTGCATGAATTTCCAGACACAAGCTGAAAGTTATACTGATAGTATTATATTAAACATGCCTTAAACAGAACGAGCCACAAAGCGCCAAATTATAACTGAAGCTAAATCTATAGCCTACAATGAACTTAAATGATAATTAATTGACATCACACTGAAAAATCCATAACATCAAAACAGACCACATTTCAGATACATAACCCGTCAATTCAAATCATTTGAAAAATAAAATGATCATGCAAATAAATTCTGTCACATATATTAAACGAATAAATCCTGCCACTCACCGATGAAAAGAACATATTGGCCACGTAGACTGTCAGCTCAGGAAATCTCCGTCGATAGGCCGCAAGGACGATGGCCGGTATGAAGAAGAGATTGCTTATACATAGCAACAATGTCCAGACTAGTTGAAGGGACGGGCTGGCTGCTTCTGAGGTATCCTCACACGTGAATCCTTGGTATCCTACATGCAACAAACAACGTAATGAACAAAAATATGCACACACAGCAAGAATGCAATTTGTTTACAAAAAGAACAGCAAGATTTCATAGAATTTTGAAATGAATAAACTTTACTTTAATCAAGGATGACTTTTAAGTATAAAATACTTCCAGCAATAATGGTATAATTTTTACAACATGTGTTTAACCACATGTGGTAAAATACTGATTTCCTCAGTTAATAACATGTTTAAAGTATGTAACAATGCTTAAGGAAAGTTCTACGACTGATTGAGCAATACACAACAACTGGCAGCGAGATAACAAAATTCACCGCCATGCAAGGAAGCAAGATGTGCATGCATCAAACACAGGCCCATAGCCCACATTCAATTTCAAAGAGAGTTTTGACATGACAAAATATTGACCTGATATTGGAACACAGACCTGCAATACAGTGGCACGCAGAGTAGTAGTAAATCCCGGCAGAATAGATTCCACACTCGGCTCCATTGAAGCATCCACCGGCGCACCGCTTTGTGAAGACCTGGAACATGACTCCACTCAACTCCGTGCACGGAACACTATCGTGCACAAACAATCAACATAACTATAACTGCACAGAACTGCAAAGTGCACAAACAAGTAACAATGACTAGCTGCACTCCACTCTGTGCATGGAACCCTGAAGAGCATGAACAATTAACATAACAAAATCGGCTTAAAATTGCTTTGATCAACAGCTTTTGCTTTGTTAACTAAAGTAAAGCAATAACTTATTATAGCCAATTTATAAGAAAAGGATAATTACATAACAATAATTAAATAATGAAAAATTATACCGAACCTACTGTGAAGCTGACCTGCGTGACGTGCCGGTAGGCCGTATCTAGTATAAGCTTGTATCTGCATGAATTTGTAACTTGTGTCCGTTTGTCACGCTTGAAATTAAAGAAATTATCATAACAAAAATAAAATAATAGCACAATTAATTAACTACGGTACATAATTAATCAAGCAAAGTGGTGTTGATGACGAAATAACAACTGACTGATTACCTAACACCGTATCGAGTGCAGACTCGCTGGATCCCGATGAACCAATGACCGGGTTCAGGAAATGGATACAAACGTTCGACGTCCTCTTCACCTGTCAGCACGAACTGGTCTGCAGCTTCATTGAAGCACGACAGATTGCCAGACACGCCGACAGGAATTCTATCCTTCTGGATGCACACGTACGCAGACACATTGAATTCAGTCGACACGTTCTGCAAATAAAAGAAAGCAACAAATTCACTTTAACTCTGCCGTTTGAGATCTCCGACGTGTACGTCATACTGCCATAACTGTAATCCTCACTAGAACTATATACTCGCAACAAATGTATCATCCTACGCTTACCAGAACAACTATCCTACCGAACTCTGACCCTAATCCTATGCTTACCAGAACAACTATCCTACCGAACTCTGACCCTAATCCAACGCTTACCAGAACAACTATCCTACCGAACTCTGACCCTAATCCTACGCTTACCAGAACAACTATCCTACCGAACTCTGACTCTAATCCAACGCTTACCAGAACAACTATCCTACCGAACTCAGGCCCTAGTGAGACAAACATTGTTGGTATTGATACAATAGACTCAAATGTTCCTCAAATCGAGCAAACAAAACAAGTAATAGTACCACCAGCGTCAGGATCCAACCATAACACTGTTCGTCATTAAACACCACAAGATTATACACATGACACTACAACAGATTCTGATCAACTTGTCACATCTCATTCCCATAGCAGCGAGGGTATAATAGAAGCTAAGGTATAATTTTCTGAAGACAAATCATGAGGCGACAAACAAACTTCTTTACCTCAAAAATGAACGTCGGTAGATCCATACGGACTGTAAGGACGGACCCGATGTCCCGGACGGAATCGATGTCAAACCTCAGCATTCTCACGTTCTCATCAGCGAGGAGCATCAGAGACGTCGCCGACCCGAACCCGACGCCAAACAGCGTACCCAACGAGTCGTCTTCGTTGTTTACGCGAGTCAAATACACAACTCCCATCTGCAACGCTACGGGCGGTGACCTCGAGTCGACCTTCGAGTCAACCTTCGAGTCCAACAGTCTGTCGTTCAAGGTCATGTTGTCGCTGTAGAGAATGTTCACGAGGGAATCGGGATCCGAGTTACTCAGATTCCAGTCGGCACGTAGTTTATTCTGCAACAAGAGAGCTACTTCATCGGTCTTTGAATCGCGCGACGAGTCGAGGGACAAGATCGATATTTTGTCGAGCTTCAATTCCGACTTCATAGAGCTGTTGTCGAGATTAGGCACAGCGGTGGGACTGAACAAAAGGGCTGACGACGTCGAAGCGTTATTCCTGATCAGTGACGATGGATTCTTAACGTTACTCGCAGCGGGCTCGATTACAGCGTAACCATAATCTGAAGATGACAATCAAACCCAGTCATTCAACAAATCGTAAGTCATTAATCCTCTCGAATGTGCTACATGATTTCATATATTAACTTTCAATGGAATACCTTACTCGTTGCGATCAGTACAAATCAGTCATACATTCGTACAAAGACCCTCAACGTCAAGATTAGACAGCAATTACTCACTAAATTATTATTTATTTTTATATTAATTATAGCTTAAATAATCTCATACGAATCAAGCTCAATGCTCATTCCTCCGAGCACTCTGAGCGAGCAACCACAATGTGCGACATCATTAGGCACACGTGCTGAGCACTGCATATGTTTCAAATCTTTGATTTCGTAATTACATTTTCCACATTCCATCCGAATCAAAGCAGAAATCAATTTATTCGATTTTACCAACTATTGAGATAGACTACAAATCTATACAATTACATAATTAAACACCTTGATAATCTAGTTGATAATATAGTTTATGTATACGCTCGACTCGGCACGTAAAACCTGAGAAAAAGAGACTGCATTACACATGATGTTTAACGGTCCAATGTTCTAAGGATCTGCCGTTGACCTACTTGTTACGCTAATGCGAAGAACCGCTGCGATAGTCTGGTTGCTGCTCGTTGAGACACGCAGATACTGGAACTGATCGACGATCGGACTAGAGACAACCAAGGAGCAGAACTGAGACGCGTGATTGGTGCAATCGACAGACAAGGTACCGCCTTGGGTACCAACCGGTAGAGCACCGCCACGAGCAGACAGTACCAGAGGACAATGTGGAGCAGTGTCGCCACAGTCGAACGTAATTCTTGATGTATAAGCAGTACTTGGCATGTAAAACCTGAGAACGAGACACCGCATTAATTACACTTAAGTATACCTCCGTTCAAAGCACAAATAAACTTACTTCAAACGACTCAGATTCAAAAACTTTCCATTATTATAAATATTCAGCAAAGATTTCAGTGGAATAGGACAGTCAATTTCCTCTACATACATTCAATGCAGCCTATTTTATCTACATATTGTTAAATTGTTAACATATTTTTTTTCAGAAAATTAACCATTAACCTACTGATCACATCGTGAATGCAGATCCTATTCCTGTATCACCATAGAAGTGTGCCAATGTCAAGTTCAAAACATACTAGCATACATTAGCAGTTAACCAATCGTATTGCATTTCAGATTTTCAAATCAATTGAGAAAACATAACAACAAGTCTTTACTATACATCTTAATGTCTATGCAACACCATGCTGTATACTATTACCATACATACAGTAACAATGCACGTCAAACAGAAATTATACATCATGAGAAAAATAGAAACATGCTAACTCAACAGATTCACTCAACAGATCTAACGTGGCTCACCTGTACAGACAGATCTAACGTGGCTCACCTGTACAGACCGATCTAGCGTGGCTCACCTGTACAGACAGATCTAACGTGGCTTACCTGTACAGACAGATCTAACGCGGCTCACCTGTACAGACTAGCCTGACTGGTAAGATTCAGGCGGTAGTCCTGACCAATAGAAATGTCAGATACTCGATGCTCAATGAGTAGCGTGATGTTGATTTGGAGAAAATACGAACAGTCGACATTAGTGATCTGATAAATGAAGAACAAATATTCAATGCTCAATCAATAACATACATCTCAATGTTCACAAGGGTTTGACATGTTCAAATCGCACTTTCTCCACTACCAGTCTCAACCACTTATAATTATAAATAAATATAAATAAATATAAATTGAGGTACTGCCTACAATATACAAAACTGTGTTCAATTCTATCAACTGGTACATCTGAAAGTATGCAATGACTTACATACTCTAACACAACTTCCACAACAGAGTCTCTTTAACATGTTTGACAAGAATGAACAATCTTTCACACAAAGTCAACAGGCTTTAGTCTGTCTCTAACAGAAATGTCATATAATCACTATCTCTTCTGCTGCTCTTCAACAATGCTGTATATCACCCACCTCACATGATCATGAATCACTGCACCAAGTTTCACATTAAATATAATATGTAAATGTACTGTACGAATGATCAAGTCACCAGTTTAGGCAAACTTTCGCTACGGATTACATAAGCCGCTATAAAACAATAAGTTTGTAGAAATTGAGGGGCCGTAACATCATTGCTAAACGAACGTTTTAAACAACCATTTCAAACTTTCAAATCTAAAACAATATGTTGAAAATTAATTAAGACAATACATTGAAACGTTCAAAATTTATACCAAAAGAAATAAAAAATTATGAAGAACATGTAACTTAACCAACTAATCATAGCACTCACAGATTTGATGACTTGATTGTGAGAGTCATCCACGAGTGACGCCAGGAACCAATTGCCGGCGATTGGATTGGTGATGTTGAAGAGTCGCGATGTTTTGTTCGACGGAATGAATTCCGGACCTAGAAGATAACTTCTCTGTATGCTAAACCGTTCTGGAAATGTCAGGTTGTTCTGAAACTGTGCCACCGGAATACTACCGTGCTGAAAATAACTACACATACCAACACACATACACGGATAAAAAATCTGCTATCTATAAACAACACAAGAGATATATATATAAGCTATCATCAAATAGGT
This sequence comes from Buchholzia appendiculata, assembly GCA_034694885.1. NCBI lineage: Eukaryota > Metazoa > Annelida > Clitellata > Enchytraeida > Enchytraeidae > Buchholzia > Buchholzia appendiculata. The sequence goes on along the minus strand of JAQFYQ010000102.1, from coordinate 476 downwards.
GAGAGAAAAGTTTACGAAAGACAGATCACCCACAGATAATAAAATTATCACTTGCTTCATTAAATACCTTACTAAATGTTTCATTATTAATAATTTGGATAAATATTCAACCATTAATTTTTACTTCTACCTACAATAAGCATAATTATTGTAGTCTTCATCATCATTGCCATCAGAATCAATACCAAAAATCTACATCATCATTATCACCATCATTAGTATACTATTATCAATGGCCACAAAATGTCCAACCAATAGCTTTTATTGCAATCTGATTTTTGCATGATGCCAACTTATGTCACACAGATTTGTCCCCTCACCAGGGATAGGATCAGATGTTTGTTGAGTCAGGATGGCACATTCCCATCTATAGATGACTACATATATGCCATCTGTGTTCAATATTCAAGACTGGCAATGATTTTTCCTTAGTTTTCCAATTTGTCACAACTCACATCTGGATCAAGTGACTTATA
>JAQFYQ010000101.1:0-22466 GCA_034694885.1 Buchholzia appendiculata | reverse complement strand
GCAAAACAAGAACAGCTACATACAGACAGCAAGACACGCAGAGACAGTCAGAAAGACGCACAGCCACATACAGACAGCAGTACACACAGCTGCACACAGACTCACAGCAGTACAAACACAGCAGCACAAACAGACAACAAAACACACACACAGCTGCACACAGACAGCAGGATAACCACCGCTACACACCGATAGACAACAGTAAACACACAACTACATACAGACAGACATTCATACACATCAATACACAGAGACCAGCACATACAAAGATACACCCAAAGACAGCAAGACAAGCACAGCTACAGACTGACAGCAAGACGCGCACAGACAGTCAGAAATACATAAACAGCCACATACAGACAGACAGCAATACATACATATATCTACACACACATACAGTAGTAAAAACACAGCTACACACAGACATATAACAAGAAATACACACAGCTGCACACAGACAGACAGCAAGACACACACAGCTGAACAACAGACAGACAGTAAGACACGCACAGCTACATACAGACAGACAGCATGACCCACAGATACACACAGACAGACAGCAATTCATATACAGATACACACAGACAGACATCAAGACATACACATCTACATACAGAAAGGCAGTACTACACACACAGTTACACATGGACCGACAGCAAGACACAGCTACACACGGACAAGACACACAGCTACCCACAGACAGGCAGCAAGACACACACAGCCACAAACAGAGAGAGAGAGAGCAATACATACACATCTACACAGACAGCAGTACAAACACAGCTACACACAGACAGACAGGAAGACACATACAGCTACATCCAGATAGACGGCAACACACGCAGCTATATAAACACTTACAGACAGAATTACATACACAACTATGATGATGATGATAGTGCTCTGTCCGAAGACAGGTCCTGGCGATGGTTATATGTCTTGCGCATTACTACGCTTGACTTAACCACCAACCATGCACAAGGCCGGTGAGTACGAGTGGGCGGCCAAAGGTCCTACTCGTACAGGCAATGGAGCGTTAGCAATTTGCCAAGGTTTGCTACCGAACACAATCAGTCGTTGCTGGGAGGCGAACCCGCTATCTCTTCGCTGCTAAGCGTGCGACGCTAACAACTGACCTATTCGGTCACACAACTATACACAGCAGTAAATACACAGCTAAGCACAGACAGACAACATCACAAACCGACACAGACAGCAACAAACATAGATACACAAAGACAGACAGCAATACATACACAGCTACACAGACAGACAGCAAGACACACACAGCTACATAGAGAAAGACAGCAATACACATAGTTACATATGGACAGACAGCAAGACACAGCTATACACAGACAGCAAGACACACAGCTACACACAGACAGCAAGAAACACAGCTACACACAGACAGGCAGCAAGACATACAGCCACAAACAGAGATAGGAAATATGTATACATCTACACAGACATAGACAGACAGCAACACGCACAGCTACATACAGGCAGACAGCAATACACACAGCTACACAGAGACAGGAAGACACACAGCTACACAGACTGGCCGCATCACACATATACACACATACAGACAGCCGTACATACACAGCTAAGCACAGACAGACAGCAATACATGTACAGATACACACAGACAAGCAGCAAGACACACCAGCTACACACAGACAGGAAGACACACAGCTACACAGCCAGGCCGCATCACACACATATACACACATACAGACAACAATACATACACAGCTACACACAGACAAACAGCAGTAAATACACAGCTAAGCACAAACAGACGGCAAGACACAAATACAGACAAACAGCAGTATACACAGATACACATAGATAAGCAGCAAGACACATACAGCCACAAAAAGACAGACAGCAATATATATATACACATCTACAAAGACAGCAGTACAAACACAGCTACACACAGACATACAGCAAAACACACAGCTACATAGACAGATAGCAGCACTCAGCTACATACAGGCAGAGCCAGATGCACACAGCTACACACAGACAAGGAGACACAGAGCTACACAGACAGGCCGCATCGCACATATACACACATACAGACAGCAGTACATACTTAGCAAAGCACAGACACACAGCAAGACACACAGCTACATACAGAAAGACAGCAATACACACACAGTTACTCATAAACTGACAGGAAGACGCACAGCTACACACTAACGGCAAGACACAGCTATGCATAGACAGACAGCAAAACACACAGCCACAAACAGATAGAAAGCAATACATACACATCTACAGAGAGAGCAGTACAAGCACATCCACACAGAGACAGACAGCAGTACAAACACAGCAACACACAGATAGACAACAACACACACAACTGCATACAGACAGGCCGCATCACACACATACAGCAATCAATACATACACAGCCACATAGAGACAGACAGCAATACATACATATCTGCACAGACAGACAGTAGTACAAACACAGCTACACACAGAGAGACAAGACACACAGCTGCACACAGACAGCAGTATAAACACCGCCACAGAGAGAGAGACAGCAGTAAATCCACAGCTAACCACAGACAGACAGCAAGACACACACACAGCTACATACAGACCGACAGCAAGACACACAGCTGAACACAGACAGACAGTAAGACACGCACAGCTACATACAGACAGACAGCAAGAACCACAGATTCACACAGACAGACAGCAATACATAAACAGCTACACACAGACAGACAGCAACACATACACATCTACATACAGAAAAGCAGCAATACACACAGTTACACACGGACAGACAGCAAGACACAGCTACACACAGACAGCAAGACACACTGCCACAAACAGAAAGAAAGAGAGAGAGAGAGAGAGAGCAATACATGCACATCTACACACACAGCAGTACAAACACAGCTACACACAGACAGGAAGACACATACAGCTACATCCAGACAGATGGCAACACACACAGCTACATATAGACAGACAGCAGCACAAACTGCTACATACAGACAGACAGCAGTACATATTACACACAGATTAATACACAGACAGACAGCAGTACACACAGCTACAAACAGACAGCAATACAAGCACAGCTACAGACAGCAAGACACACACACACATAGCTACACACAGAATGGAAGACACACAGCAACATACACCCAGGCCGCATCACACCAATAAACACACTTACAGACAGAATTACATACACACCTTTACACAGCAGTAAATACACAGCTAAGTACAGACAGACAACATCACAAACAAATACAGACAGCAAGACACACAGCAACATAGAGAAAGAGAGCAATACACATAGTTACACATGGACAGACAGAAAGACACAGCTACACACAGACAGCAATACACACAGCTACACACAGACAGGCAGCAAGGCACACAGACAGCAATATGTACACATCTACACAGACATATAGACAGACAGCAACACGCACAGCTACATAACAGCAGACAGCAAGATACACAGCTACACACAGACAGGAAGACACAGCTACGCACAAACAGGCTGCATCACACATACAGACAGCCGTACATACACAGCTAAGCACAGACAGACAGCAATACATGTACAGATAAACACAGACAGACAGCAAGACACACCAGCTACACAGAGACAAGAGGACACACAGCTACACACAGCCAGGCCGCATCACAAACATATAGACAGCAATACATACACAGCTACACACAGACAAACAGCAGTAAATATACAGCTAAGCACAAACAGACAGCAAGACACACATATACAGACAGACAGCAAGATACACATAGATAAGAAGCAAGACACATACAGCCACAAACAGACAGACAGCAATATATACACATCTACACAGACAGCAGTACAAACACAGCTACACACAGACATACAGCAAGACACACACAGCTACATAGACAGATAGCAACACACTCAGCTACATACAGGCAGAGAACGAGACGCACAAAGCTACACACAGACAGGAAGACACACAGAGCTACACAGGCAGGCCACATCGCACAATTACACACATACAGACAGCAGTACATACATAGCTAAGCACAGACAGACAGCACTACACACACATCGACGCACAGACAGACAGCAAGACACACAGCTACATACAGAAAGACAGTAATACACACACAGTTACTCATGGACAGACAGCAAGACACAGCTACACACTAACAGCAAGACACACAGCTACGCATAGACAGAGAGCAAAACACAACCACAAAGAGATAGACAGCAATACATACACATCTACACAGAGAGCAATACAAACACATCCACACAGAGACAGACAGCGGTACAAACACAGCAACACACAGATAGACAACAACACACACAGCTGAACACAGACAGGCCGCATCACACACATACAGACAGCAATACATACACAGCTACACACAGACAGACCACAGTAAATACAGCTAAGAACAGACAGCCAGCAAGACACATACAGTTACATAAAGACAGACAGCAACACACACAGCTACATTCAGAGACGACAACACATACACATCAATACACAGTACATACACAGCTACACACATACAGATAGCAAGACACACAGCTACACACAGCCAGCAAGACGCACACAGTTACACACAGACAGAATGCAAGCCAATCACAGCTAACACACAGAAAGACAGCAAGACGAACATCAACACACAGACAGAGAGCAGTAAATAAACAGCTAAGCACAGACAGACAACAAGACACACAGATATACACACACAGGCTGAAATTCATACACACAGACAGCAAGACACACAACTACACTCAGACAGACAACAATACATGCACAGACAGACAGCAATACATGCACATCTACACACAGCAGTACATACACAGCTGCACACACGGAGACACCAGTAAATTCACAGCTACGCAGAGAGAGAAACAGCAAAACACAGCTACGTACAGACAGACAGCAAGATTCACAGCTACACAGACAGACAGAAAACATACGACGGTATTTCCAACTAAATGCCCAATAGTGTAATAGTAAATGCCCTATAGAAAATGCCCAAATACACAAACATTTTGCACTGAAGTAAAAAAAATTGTTTATATTTTTCTAAATGAATCATTTTCCCTTAATTGCTAACTATCCAACAACATTATTCACCCAATTAGAAAATAAGTGGACTAACTTTTTAATCAGAACAGGTTATGGTTAAGCATAGCATAATTATTTTCATCTATCAGTCACTAATTATCAGCTGAACATATCATCAGTTTATCAGATATAAGTCAGCTATAAATCAGTTACGCATGACATCAGTTTATCATCTATCAGTAACTATCTATGTTAAACGGCATAAGTTTATCACCAATTACTCAGCTACAAATCAGTTAAGCAAACTATCAGTTTATCAGCTATCAGTCAGTTACACGTCAGCTAGCCCTGTTCGCAACAACTAAGCAGTTATTAGACAACCGTTACAACCCACTCGAAATTATCACTAAAGAATAGCTGCAGTTAATGAGTAACGCTACAAATCAATTAAGAACCCTTCAGCGTATCAGTTATCAGCAAGTACCTATCAGTTAAGCAGAGCATGTGTTTAACCGCTTTCAGTCAGCAACATGGCTACAAAGACCGTTTATCAGATGTCAATCAAGAATTATCAGCTAAGCCGATCACAAGTTTGTCACCTAGCAGCAAGTTACTGATCAGCATGGTAAATACAGCATAATTTTATCAACTATCAGTCCATAATAAGCAGAGAATCAATTTAACAGCTATCAGTCAGTAACAAATCAATTAATTCCAGCAAAAGTTTAACAGCTATCAGTCAGTTACAAATCATTTCATCAGGGATTTAGTTAATAAGCTATAAATAACTATCAGTTAAGCACGCCACAAAGCAGTCAGCTATCAGTAACTAATTATCAGATCAATTTGAGAAAAATTTCATCAGCAATTCGTCAGCTACAAATCAGTTTATCAGCTATCAGTCAGTTACAAATCGTTTAAACAGAGCATCAGTGTATCAACTATCAATCAAATCTATAAGTAAATCAGAGCTTCAGTTTATCAACTATCAATCAGTTACAAAACAGTCATGCAGATCATCTGTTTACAGCTATCGGTTTACACTTCAGTTTTATACATGGCATCAGTTGCTGACAATTAACTATCAGTTAAGGAGAACTCGAGATTTTTCTGCTATCAATGATAAAAAATATCATCAGTTTTTCAGCCGGTATTCTATAACTATCACATCATAGCTGACAAACTGACGATGTTAGTTTGCAAGCTATCAGTCAGTTAAGCAGATCATCTGCTATCAGTAATCAGTGAATTACTTATCAGTCAGTTAATCAGTGTATCAAATTATGAGCTATCAATGTAGTAATACATAGCTGCAATATACACATCAAAATTTGCATATAGACTAAGCACAAATGTTTAACTGATTATTTTGTTACATGTCACACTTTTAGCTTAAATTTGATTCTGGTCTAATCCTTTGTTCAGTGCCAACAGCTCACGTCACGATGCGAAGAGATTGCTAGCTGCACCTGTACAAACAAGTTCAGTTATATTTACATACCGTGACCACTCATAATACAAAAAGGAGAATACATTATATTCATAATTTAAAGTACCTTCTGTAAACGTATTATTATCATAATCACTATTCATTGTACAGACATTCATTGTCATCAATTACCACTCGTGATAATTAAAGTGAGTCGGAAACTATAAGCATTTAACCCATTCAAGCTGTGTAATAACAAGGGAATGTTATTGAACTCTGCAAGACCTATAAATATGCAATTTTGGACTTTCACTGGAGAAAATCTTCAAAGTCGGATGCAATTCTTGACACCAACAATTTCATGACTCGACTTGTCGCACACATGAAATATCATGGTGTGTCTATGTTGAAGGGTTCAAGTAACTAATTAAGCAATTGTTATTGAGATACAAGTTGGCAACAATGTAAACTGCTGCTAATGCTACTAATATACAAGAATACATTAATTATTCATTATTCAATTCGTAACAGGTGACAACATAATTAAACTGTTTCAACCATCAGGTATAGATAGAAAGTAGCTATATAATACCATCCTACATTTCAAAGTTCTGCCACGTCAGAATTAGACAACAAAACAACTGCAATAGAATTGAAATACCTCAGCATTGCAGGAAATAGCATTCAAGAAGCTCCTGCTGTTGATGTTGCCAAGCCTTTTGATTGAACTGTAAAGCTGTACAGTTGATCCAGATAGCTGCTCCTTGTTGATATACTGCAGACTTCAAGGATCTGCAATAATGAATTTAGACAGCTGTTACTCAAGACACAGGAAACAGAAGAATCATTGGAAGTCCTATTCGATATGTACATAAGCTAACAGTCTCATATTGCTCTGCATTTGTTCACAAAATTTTGTAAGGGGGTCGACTTTAAACAAATTGGAGACCATTTTTCCAAAATTTCATCAAAAAGCATCATGCATTTTTGGACAAAAATTGAGGGGAGGGGAGGCTTAAACCCCAACCCCCTCCCCTAAATACGGCCATGCCTAAAACACTGTACATTTCTGCAGGAGAAATTGTAGTAGACTAAATCATTGAACATACATGCCATCTAACATCATAGAGGTCGACAGTCACGATGACTCGTCGACAGTTAACTCACGACATCGTGATGCACTGCACCATCAGATGTGGCAACTTGATGGGCCGGGATAACAAGTCTGGTCCCCTTATGCATACGTCAGAGGGCGTGGCATGAGGTCCTGTATTATAATGCAAGGATGATATGTCAAAGTAGAGTCAAGGTCAAGATATCGTAGACATGTATGACACACCGTGTAAGAGAAATGACATGGGCACAGCGCAACATCTTACCACTACAACATTTACCAGAGTGTACAGATTGCATGACTTACACAGAGACTGTCACTGACTGTCAGAGAGTGTACATATTGCGTGAACACAGAGTGTACAGATTACGCAAAAATATTCAATTAAGTATAGGGATTCCGTGAAAACATTGATAATACAGATTTCTGGCGGTTTCCTGTCCTTTCTCGTGGATATATTGTATATAGTAGAGTGGTGCCAGAAAGACATATACCAATTAAATAGGATGGCACAGAATAGAGATAATGACATGTAAAAGGAGGATTCAGAGTGCATTGGACACCTACAGACTTTCTGCAATGGATCTTGTTGATGATGATAATGTATATAAGTGTAGTATTATGACGTCATGCAACATCACATAAAATGTCACGACACATTATGTGATAATGTTGTCGTTTTGGAAAACAAGCAAAAAGATTGTCAGCTTCTGAGTACATGACACTGTCAGCTTCTGAGTACATGACACTGTACACAGGTGCTGTTTACGGCTGCTGCATGCATGTACTGCATACATATACTACATACCGCTGCTGCATACAGCTGCAGCCGCTCCATACAGCTGCTGCGTATAGCTGCTGCATACAGAAACTACATAAAGCTACTGCTGCTGCTGTTTTGAAGATGCAGTTGCACTGTGTGCAAAAATGCAGAAAGAGTTGCAGGAGTCAGAAAGGTTATCCTCCTACCAGGCTGTAGTAGCAGAGCTGCTCTCAGCTGCAGTAGAAGAGCTGCTTAAAGCTGCAGTAGCACAGATGCTCAGCTGCAGTAGCATAGCTACTTACAGCTGCTGCAGAGCTGCTTACAGCTGCTGTAGCATAGTTGCTTACAGCTGTAGTAGCACAGCTGCTTAACTAGAGCTGCTGCTTCAGCTGAAGTAGCTGAGCAGCTTACTTCTGCTACTGCAGGAGTAGTAGCAGAGCTGCTTCCAGCTGCAGATGTTTACAGCTGCAGTAAAAGAGCTGCTTACAGCTACAGTAGTGCGGCTGCATACAACTGCCGTATTCACCTGGTTATACATGCACCAGCAGAGCAGGTTACAGCTGAACTAGTACAGCTGCTTAGCTGGACTACTACAACTGCTTACAGCTAGTGGCACATCTGCACATAGCTACAGTAGAACAGCTGCATTAGCACATCTGCTTACGATGAATTGGTAACCTTGGAGACCAAGAAATGAGATTCAGATATAAAATGTCACCAAATAAGTGAAAAAATGCTTCAATTCGTACCTCGTAGAGACAGTGATGAAGCGAGGTAGGAAGGGAAGCGAGCAGGCAGGCAGGCAGGCAGGCAGGCAGGCAGGCAGGCAGGCAGATGGACGAACAGCGGCAATTCGAATCTTGGTCCTGAACCTGGCCTGTAAACGTTCAACAATCGATATTAGATAAAATATAAGAAGGTAATATTACAACTATTAAAAATCCGAGATGATCCAAAATATTAATAATTTATCCACTAATAACTGTGGGAGTAAGTTATTCTTGCTTGTTCTTGATCTGCAATGAGCAGCAAATAAATAAATAAATCCAATTATTACAGATCCTTATGCTATGCAAGCAACAATAAGTCTGTCAGAAATTAATCAATATTTCGTAAGTACAAAAATTCAAAAATTAGTCAATTCTCCTAAACCGCAATGCGTCATTCAAGCCCTCAGCTCAGTTCGAGTTCTTATGGATGTGAATTAGATTAAGGAAACCAGGATGAAGATACGAGCAAAATGAAATAACCCTGCAAGAATGAAAAAGCTTATCAACAAAACTGAATAAGAAAATACTTGCATGAATAAAGCCCGGGCAAGTTCTGAAAGAGACCTTCCTCAGTAGCTCATGATGACTGCTGAGGCTTGTTGACCAGTAGGCTTGTTCTTGTTATTGGTCTGCAAACAGAGCAGCAACAATAAATCAATGAATGCATGCAATCACGAAATATTACATCCCAAAAAAACGAAAGCCCAAAAATTCAAACTGATCAAGACTTGGAGGCTTAACAAATGTGAATGCTCCTATTCGTGTTTCACAGAAACCGAGATGGAGTGACGGACTCTTAAATTAATATGTTGAACATTCCAAAAATTACCCCTCCCCTCCTTAAAAAACCTGGCAACTTCCATGCATACAACAATCTGTCTAAAAAAATCAATTCAAATTGGTCCGACGCTGCTCAAGACATTACGACAATGAATCCCTAGCTACAAAATTAAGCTCCCCACAAATAAAAAAAACCTGAATACCGCCTTGCATATAACTGCCCGTGACATAAATTAATTAAATTTCAAAAAGTTGAAATAATGGTGCAGATGTATTAGCAACAAATTCCATAGATAATTCAGCCTGAAGATGCTTGAAAGGCATTTGAATAAAAAGAGAATTGCGTGAATAGTGCTCGGACCTGTTCTCTTTAAGTTCTTCGGATAGGTTGGTCGGTCCATAGTTCTGATCCCGAATGCGGTCGTGTTCACTGCAGCTGTGGGACTTCGCTCGGCCCATTATTCTTTTTCTTGATCTGAGCAACAATAACAACACAATTAAATACATCCAGTGATGAAAGATTACAAAGCAATCAATGATGCAATATTTCGATGGCTAAAGAGCTCTTGAAGAATGCAATCCGTCTCCAACTCCAATCTCTATCTCAAAGCAATCCGTCTTCATTCATCAAAATCAGGGACACTTCGCCGAGTGTTGTCAAGCCTCCCTCTTGTCAAGCCGTAAGTCCCCTGACCCTGGGACTGCGTCCGATACCTATCTACAACTGTTGGAGATGTTGGATGGAGATGCTTCAAAATTATGGAAACTATTCAAAACTTAGATGATTACAATATTAGAATTTTCAGAGTGATTTATTAAATTAATGAATAATAGAATGAACGACCAAATGAGATTTATGTGTGCGGGGGCAACAGGATGTATAATATTGAACTTCCCAACATTGAGCCTAAGGGGCCAGAAAAGGAGTCAATGTGCTCCTGCATACATCTGCCTGTGGCAGGCAGGAATTAAAACTTAATGAATTGAAATGGTGATAAATTTGTTTACTGATAGATGTTCCATCGATAAATCAGCATAAAAATCTTCCGATGGCCTTTGAACAAGAACTTACCTGGATCATCTGGCGCCAAGGTCCTGCTGTTCTTGTTATGATACTTTAGATAGGCTAGGTCGGTCGACAATCCTGATCCTGAGAAAGTCCTGATCACTACAGCAGTGGTACTAAGCCAGCTTGTTCTTGCTATGCAAACAGAGCAGCAAATAAATAAATGAATCCAATTAATACAGATTTTCAATACAAAATAAATACGTTTAATCAAGTTTATACATTTTCAATCTTATTAGTTATATATTTTCAATCTTATTGGAAGTCGTGATTTTGCAGGCACATAGATGTGTTTTTTTTCTGAAAAATTCTACATTCAAGAGTTTTAAGCACGGTGGTATTTAAGGGGGGATCTGGTTCAACCTCCGCCCTCCCTTCACAAAAAATCTTAAAATTTATAATATCTTCGAAGAATTTTATTAAATGCACAACAAAGGCAGCTCTGCTTTCTTAGGAGGTCCTAGAGATGCCAGGAGTAGTCTCTTCTCCTGCAAAGTGCGGGAAGAGAGTCATTCATGCCCATGCATCTGATTACACACATTACCAACTTAGCACAAAAACAGAATGAAGAACAGTTCAGTGGACCACACTACCGGAACTTAGCAACACATAGTGAAACGCATTATACAAGACTACACAACACAGTCTACCTTTCCCGCCTCGCAGCATATCTCACCAACACCTCACAGCATATTCCTTGCGTCACAGCTTATCTCCTACATGATACCTTTACCTTTACCTTACCATCTCTTGCCTTACAAATGATCTCTTACCTTTCAGCTTATCTCTTACTTTTCAGCTTATCTCTTACCTTACAGCTATTATCTCTTACCTTACAGCTTATCGCTTACCTGACAGTTATAAACTCTTACCTTGCAGCTTGCCTCTTACCTTCAAGCTTAACTGTTACCTTACAGCTTATCTCTAACCACAGCTTATCTTCTACCTTTCAGCTTAACTCTTACCTCAGATTAGATCGAGCAAGTTAGAACAGCCACAGTAGAGCAAGTCCTTCCACCAGGTCTAGTCACGAGCAACCTTCAGGACAAGTTCCTACCTGAAGAACAACAAAAACAACAGTTTTACAATTGGTTACAGTAACAAGACCAAAATAACAAATTACAGCACATACCAATCATCATCATAATCATCATTAACAGTAAATAACCAGAATGGCACTATATATCCTAGAGAGGGCTGAACATTACCAAAATGTGTCCATGCATAATCAGGAAAGAATGATTGACAAGCACTACAAACATATTTGGACAAGTACAATAAGGAAATAACCTGGCAAAATAACAGTCAACAAACCAATAAGAAATGGACTAATACAGCAAGGAATGGACCAAAACAGCAAGGAATAAACAAATACAGTAAGGAATAGACCAAATTAGTAAGGGGTGAACTAATACAATAAGGTATGGACCAGTCTCAAGCTCTGAATGAACGTGCTCAGATCATAATGTTGTAGACTTGAAAACAAAATCACACAAACATAGTATCAATCATCACTGCTATCGGAACCCGTTTGTAAACGACATCCTATCATATCACTTTTAGTCAAACTGACGGCTATTGGCTGCACGATATTTAGAAAATAATCGATCAAAGTAAACTAAACATCGTCATTGTCCTCCTCTTCATCATCATTTACTATAGAGCCTGGCACCATCCACAATTAGCGCTGGAACTGATTCAATTAGGTTGGACCAAATGTTTTTCCTCAGTAATGAGAACGAAATCGTCCAAAGTCACTGTGAATAAACTCCAACAATGATAGGCATTTTGACATAATAGATTTTTATTGTAGCGAAGTTTAATTACAGCCGGAGAGCCTTCCTGACGCCAACACTCGCTGCTTCAGGTCTCAAGCACGTGGATGGAGGAACATAGTTGGTTTATTGTAAAGCCCATTACCACTGGGCATATGCAATAAATTGACTAGTATGAAGCACTTACTCACTAAATATTGAGTTACGTCCTTCCTGTATGCCAGCCTCCTACAGAGTAAAAATGAAATGCTTAAATCGCTCTTCAGGCGAGCACTTACCATGCACGTGTGAGAATTCTCTCCGATGAATGAATCGTACAACACCTGGGTAAGTTTACTCACTCTGACCGTTAAGCATGCACCATGACGACAAAGTGCATAGATACACTCCTGCACAAAAATAGCACGAGATATACCAGATATTCAAGAATGCAGTAAATGCACACAGATCGATGTGTGATAGTTATCTACACCACAAAGGATAAGCAATGCTATTTATTAGATGAACCATGCCAGCCTCGATCACCACTCTGCCTAACTATGCTGAACCAGTGAAACACAACAAGTATCAATACAATAGCTACACTCACACATGACATGGAACTACATTCAGTTCCACACGTGCACATTCAGTAAATCGTGGGTGTCAAGAGTGGGGGGGGGCGTGATGATTGGAGGTGATGTTGATGGTATCTTTGTTGGGGAATCGTTGATGGGTTAGTACCAATGCGTTTGGGATATTTTGGTAGAAGTTAAGAATAAATTTTAATAAAATCTTTAGAATGTTCAAAATTGGGGGTGAGTGGGGGGGGGGAGAGGGCGGGAGTAATTTTTAGCAATGATCAGGATGTGGCGGGGGTCAGTTCATATAATTTGGTGCAAATATGATGACTGGGCCCCTCGAAAATTGGAACGATATATGGCTTGTGAAGGGCATCCGGCCATAAAGTCGGTGGGGGAGGGAGATGATGGGAGGAGATTTACATGGTTTTCTTGTTGGGGAAATGTTTTGTGGTTAGTATTCGAATGCTTTGGGATGCTTTGGTTGTAGTTAGAAAGAAATTTGGAGAAAATATTTAGAATTTTCAAAATTGTGGCGGGGGTGGGGTAGGGTGGGGGAGAATTTTTAAAAGTGACCAAAATGTGGCGGGGTTATTTCGTATCAATTTGGTGCAAATATGACGCCTTGGCCCACTTGAAATGGAAATGATATACGGAAACGATGAATGGCTTGTGAAAGAGCATCCGGAGAAAAAGTGGGCGGGAGAGAGAATGGGAGGTGATGTATATGATTTCTTTGTTGGGCAATTGTTGGCGGGTTAGTACTCAAATATATAGGGATGCTTTGGTTGTATTTATAAATAAATTTGGAAAAAATATCTAAAATTTTCAAAATTGGGGGGGGGGGGGTGTGAGTAGGGAGGTGGGAGGGGTGGCGGTGATTTTTTGTTATATGGGATCAGGATGTGACGGGGTGTATTTCATATAAATTTGGTGCAAATTTGACGACGGTCAATTGAAAATGGAATTATGAGAGTTCCTGAATTATCATAAAATAAATAGGATTTGAACTGTGGGCGAGTGCAAAAAGAATGGACACTAAGGGTTAACACTGAAGTACAATTGTTCACTATTGGCTTTCCGGCAGGCAGCCATGATGGGTTCATTACACATGACGCATTTATTCATTCAATCATTCGGGGTCATTCATTTAGTACGTACGCACGGAGGGGATCAGCCAAATGTGTATGCGTGCGTATGGGGGTGTGTACTGGAAAAATACACATTAAGGGGGTCCATAAGGGTGATCACATTGATAATAATTCATATTTATTGGGGGAAGCATAGGACTACGGTAGTGGCTTACTGGCGTGCCATAGTTTCGACACGTTTCAAAATACGACCAGTTTCGTTACAGTCAGATCTATTCGTTAACACGCTCACAATAACCGGTTTGTTGCTGAAAATAAAGAATACTCATGCAGCTGCAGCTTGGACTTTTACTTCAAACGCCTGCACTTTAGTCTAAGTAAGGCTAGTAATGCCACAGTCACAGACTCACAGTCGAGGGGCGGGGTTCACCAAGCTACGTAGGCTACGCAGGCAGGGGAGGAGGAAGTATGCTTCCATACAGGCAAGGGGTCAAGATTTGCAAGATTTTTGCATACTAAATAGACGATGCCTTACACATGGAATTTACACTGTGACACACAATACCGGTCATCTTACAAATTACACATGATACCACGTTTCCCAGATTACCCATACCCGCATCCAGCAATCGAATGCGACATACCTTAAGGTTTCTGGATTGACATTGCGAAGCACATCTGCAGTGGACAGGAAGATGGATTCCACTTAGTTCTGTAGTATGTTGAAGTTCGTATGGCGGTTGATCTGCAACGCGTACCTGAAACACACGTAAACATGGTATTCAATACTGCA
Organism: Buchholzia appendiculata; assembly: GCA_034694885.1. Taxonomy (NCBI): domain Eukaryota; kingdom Metazoa; phylum Annelida; class Clitellata; order Enchytraeida; family Enchytraeidae; genus Buchholzia; species Buchholzia appendiculata. The sequence goes on along the minus strand of JAQFYQ010000101.1, from coordinate 7,250 downwards.
ACCTTTCCAAGTTAATAACTTCACGTATTTACAATATCACTTGTCTTAACAAACCATTTCCGAGCTTTTCACTTCTAAGCCATTATTTTTGGTAATAGAAAGATGAAAACATTAATTACATTCCATCACAAACAAATCATGACATCAACATAATTGTATTTAGAACTTAGTAGTACATATGGCTAATTGTTTTTTCCCAATTAAGAACAAAATTGATACAAAAATCTAACAGCTACAACCTAGTCATATGCATCAATACGTACATCTAATTACCTGTACACATATAATATGTGACTAATTAGCTGTATAAATATCAACTACAATTAACAGTACAAACATTTACGCATAATTACATGCACAAATATTTACGACTCATTACTAAAACAAATATCTACGACTAATGACCTGTACAAATACTTGCGACTAATCACATGTACAAATATCTATGACTCATTACCAGAAAAATATCTATGACCAATTACTTGTACAAATATATACGACAAAATTGCATTGATAATTTGGGGTTAAACAAATTTGTTCTTCGAGTATACGGCTAATTTGACTGTGGCATAATGATATGGTGCTCTATCTCTACCCCCGGGTCCGCCTAAAATGTGAAAAGCGAAATGCGAAAATTTTCGATGTCTATTATACGAAAACATTTGTGAATCAAACCGGTTTCGAATTGCTGTCGAGATGCCTAATTTGAGATACTTAAAATGCGAAAAATATATTTAAATTAAGTGTTAAATTGTTGTTCAAGCTTAATCAAAGGCCGTGTTCGATAAGTCGGTTGACACGTTCCGACGATGTCATTCAATCGCGGACGAGACGAAACACAAAACTCTAGACTACACAAGGAACACAAAGTAATCAAAACAGGAGATCTCTTTATGTCGACACTTTCTAACTGACCAATTTCATGTAAATACATAATATTTTGAACGTTTTGGTAAACGCAGAATGTATCAACAGATGCGAAACGGCCGAGATTTAAAAACAATTTGCAAATATTTAAAAATATCTTTCGCATTTTTCGTTTCGCAGATTAGGCGTCTCGTTCGGAATTCTAAACCGATTTGATTAGCAAACATTTTCGCATATCAGTCATCAAAATTTTTGCACTTTCGCATTTCGCATTTTAGATTCACCCGCTACCCCCTTTCCCCTGCCTGTAAATAATTTTGATACGCCGCTATACCCCTTCCTGGTCGAAAAAATGGTAAGCCGCGAGAATTGTTTTGACACCCCACCCCCTCCCTAGTTCAAAATTCCTGGGGAAAAGCCTGGTCGTGTTTAGTGGTTACCTTAGGGCAAGTTCAGGCTCACAGTCTGTGCACATGCTAGTCGGCATGCTGTCGGAGTTGTCGAGTTCCCTCTTCCTAATAGTTATACATATACTTTATCACTTCCGGTTAGTCAATATTTAGGCAAAGACGGGAAAAAATATTCCTACTTGCCTAAACGACAAGATGTCGGTTACGTGACTCGAAAACGAAAAGAACTTGGACAAGAACTTGGGCACGACGCTGGGTTAGTTGGTTGAATCTTCTTTATACTCGATGAGATCTTCCACGACATCGACTGCACTTCAATGGTTGATCATGGTTTATTCTTGCTTTTTCAACTGCTTGTTCTTCATCTGCACCGCTATACACTGAGAGCATAAAAAATGTTCTATAAAACACCGGTGATTACTTTGATCCTCGAGATCATAGTAATCACCGCTTCTTACTTTCTCGTATTTGTTGGCGTCGTTTTCTACAACGGCCAATTCAGCATTCAAAGTATAATCATGAATTATAATTTCTCATCTATTTGTAGCATGGAGAATCCCTAATACTGTTCCCGAACAAATGCGCTATTAAATGCGCGATTATTTATCTCCCGAATGCGTTATTCAAGATCCAACCTTCCCCCTCCCAATATTTATGTTTGGAGCTGACACTGATCAAGTTGATAGGAGCGAAAATGCAGGTTTGGATTACAATTATGTCCAATGAGGGCGTCCAGGTGAAGTTCACGTATCAGTGCTTCCAAGATCGCTCCGGGTTATCGACTTAATGACAGATGGCGCCACATTTTGACGGGAACTATATATGCAGTATAAGACGAAGATTGAAAACAAATTCATAGTACAATAAAACTTGATACAGTATATATTGTGATATAAGGGCGATATTGGCTGGTGTATATTGGAACAATATCGCAACAAGATACATCTGGATATGGATTATTGATCCATTAATTCAATATCGTACTGACCAATTTTCCAAAAATATTGGCCCAATATAGAATATGGATACAAATTTTGAGCCAACTTACCAATCGATATTAGATCTTGGACCAATATATAAACGCAGCATTTTGCTACTAGGGCAGTGGTTAACACTAAAGTATTGTCGAGCTTAGTTTACAACTAGGATTCTAAATTATAAGAAAGCGGTTTTACGAGTCAGAGTTTATGTTTATCTGATTTTGGTGTGCAATTTAGTATTTGACTGATTACATTTGTTTAATTAACCAATTTTACACCCCATGTGTTTTTTTCAATGGCTGTTCCAATAAAGAGTTCCGTTTATTTGCTTGAATAAACAGTGCCCGAGCATATGCGTTTGTTAAAAGAAAATGCGCTACAATTCTCCGAAATAATGCGTATATGATAAGCATATTCTATTTTGAGCACGGACAATCCTTTGTCGAAGTGTATTGCCCTGTGTCCCAAACGATCTAATTGGAAGTTTGCAGTTTGCGGTGAAATAGATTACATGGTGAATGTGTAGATGTCGAACTGAGTGTCTATTACTTCTTTATACCCCTGTAGACCTACTGTATACCTACTGTATACCACCCCTATAGACCTACTGGATACCTACTGTATACCACCCCTGTAGACCTACTGTATACCCACTGTATACCACCCCTGTAGACATACTATACACCTACTGTATACCACCCCTGTAGACCTACTGTATACCTACTGCATACCACCCCTGTAGACCTACTGTATACCACCATGTAGACCTACTGTATGCCCCTGTAGACCTACTGTATACCACCATGTAGACCTACTGTATGCCCCTGTAGACCTACTGTATTCCTCTGTAAGCCACAGTATACCTTCTGTATGCCTCTGTAGATTCCTGTATGCCTCTTGTATGCCTCCTTTATTCCTATGTTTACCTCCTGTAGACCTCCTGTATATATCTGTAAGCCATTTTATACCATTATAGACCTTTATAAACCTTCTGTATTCCTCTGTGAGAGCATCATACGTAATAAAGGTTTATATCAAGATGATAGATATGTTGACCTAAGATTGATTCACGGGAAAGTGTAAAGCAGCTGTAGATGTGTAGACATAACTGCGTTGAAGATAATTTTAAAAATTAATATCAATGATTATAATAGATTCTTGTATGATAAATAAATTTAGATCGAAAACACGTGTGGAAAGTAAGAAAACTACCTGACAATTAAAAAATGTCCAATCTATATAGCATTTCAATAAGTCCTGAACGATTTTCAAGTCACTGCTAACTTATCCTCAAAATTCAGAAATTAAGTCATATCAATTTGCACTGCTTTCAAACCAAATGGTTTTTTACCATGTGTCAAAACTTTACAATAAAAAATAAATATTTGTCGTATTTTGAAAGAACACATCTGGTTACAAGCAAAAACAGCCTGCATTTGAATGTTATGGGAACGCCCAACGTTTTTGAGGGTTGAAAATCCTGAGACCTTTCACATTTTATACCTTGTTTTGAGCTCAAATGTCAACATATCAACAAAGCAATATGAGATCGAAATCAAAGTGCTATTTTTAATAATATTATTTATTGGTAAAGAGAGAATCAGCAATAACAATCGTTGCGTAGGATGTGCGTTTGCAAAAAAATGAATTATCAATACTGGCGGAGCTTTGAATGACTGAAACTAAAGCATCGCTTGAATAAAAGATTTCTGGCAAAGCTATTTGAACAAATAATGATTTCTAATCCGTAAGTGAAAGTTGAAAACTACGCGATACTGTAAAAATTCTGTAGAGCTCTCGCAAGAGTTAGACTCATACTATATAATAGTAAGTTAATTATATGATTAAACACGTTGATTTGCTAAAGCTTTGATCGTTTTTGCCTCGCTTCCATGCCCTAGCTGTTACGAGTGTTCTGTGCAACATAGCGAAAACGACAATTCATCATATTTCAACAGATACGGCTGCTATAGTGTCACATGTTAAATTTGGTGCACCGGTGTGAGCAAGCGAGCGCGTGACGTCATAATACCGTCTGCATTTGAAGTGTACATGCCACGGCGAATTACGTTAATTCCAGGATTTTAGGTGGTTCACAATATTCTTGACAAACATTCTGTTCTTTCTTCATGGTGTTCTGACAATGGACCAAAAGGATTTAATGTGAATTCTGTTCGGAATAATGTATGCATTATTTTATATTTATTTCGCAATAATTGTCATACTTCAAAAATTGTCACGAACGAAATACCTATGAAATACCTAGTGAAATACCCTATGTTGCTCGGATTGGAAATGGAATGCGACCACCCAATTTCACAGCTGGCAAAATTTATGCTCCTCGAATCTTAGTTCTTCCTACACCTGAATGCGATGTTTACTTTTGAAATGATTCAAATCATACGCCCTAAATATAACTTATGAATATGAAATATTATGTATATTAATATGTATTATAACATTAGTTATGAACTATTATTTTTATGAATATAATATACGTGCTAAATATAAACAATGGAATTAAGAAAGATGTGAAGAGCAGATCCCATGTTAAACTTACTTCACTGGTTTTGGCTTGGGCATTAGTCCATGTGACGACAGTCACGTCACCACTGCCTACAACTTAAATTATACATAGCGCTGCGATTTGATAGACGGTGGAACTCTGGGCGCCTTCATAGTATTTCTAGTACAAGTATATTTTCATATAGGCTATAGACATTCCGAAGATTTGCAGAAGCATTTCTATTTTAATACTGCAAAAACTGGTGGCAAATTACATTTGTGTATCGCGAGAGTAATGACTTTCTACTTGAGAAACGTTGACAGCATTGATTGATTAGTCCGTCCACTCTACGATTATGTTGTGTGTTGTAAAAAGTGTATTAACCTAATCGATACCTATTGTAGGCGTGCAAATGCTTAGACAATTCTGAAGAGAAATACTGAAGATAAGAGTTCTTAATGTTAATGTAAACAATGACTCATCATCATGTGCTCGACTCTTTGTGGATTTCTGCTACAGGTTCGAGTTGAGTACATGCGAGGCTATTCAAGATTTTAACAAACTGATTGATTTAAAACAATGGCATGTAAATTGCATATCATGCAAAGTATGAAATGAGCCTTGATTTTTGTACCTCGCATCGATTGATTCTAAGTAAATAACTTCTTGGTCATGTTTGATCTCAAGTGGTATCGGCAGATCATAAGGCTAAGAAAGCGCATTATTAAAACAATGCATTGCGTAACAAGGCAGACTAGCTTGTTGCCAGATCAAGTCCGAACTTGCACAGCTGTGCATGTGACCAGATCGATGCAATGTTATGCTACTAGTATATTCATTTAGCTTACATGCATTGTCGGCGCATCGAGGTGGGCGAGCTTATAAAAAGATTGTATTGATGTTTCTTTCTGGTAGATCCCAAGAGCCAGGGTACCATTTTGAATAAGTGGCAAGTAGTTTCCAGTCTTATTGATATGAGAGATTCTTTACATTTAAAATGTTACTATGCAAAGAATTGGATTACTGAGAACGGTGCCTACACGTGAATATCGATCGATGGTAAATATTGCCGTATGGTATTATTACAGCAATGTTGATATAATACGTCCGACATGATTTTCTGTTGGAATTTCTAAAGAGCCGGGGCTTCAAAGGCACCACCACATAACCACATGAACTGATGAATTAACATTTGATGGCCCCCGATGCTACTAATAGTCTCTGACGCGCAGCTGCCATTACAACGTGTTTTATATTAAAACGACAGGGCGTCGCAACATTCACTATGATAGATAAGAACGGAGTATGCTATTATAGTTAAGTTTACATAAGAGTGTACGCTATTAAATGGTGTCTCGGATAATTTCCTGAGCCACTGCTACTGTTTTTTGGCAGAGGAATACATCTTACTCCGTTGTGTAGATTGTAGATTAAGCTCCAATGAAAGTTCGACATTATTGATCAGTACGCGGACATTTCTACGAGAAGCCTATTTGTTGACCACGGGAAGGTCTATATTTGCTCCATGTCTACATTGCATTGTTGAGAAATAATTAAAATTATTGGATAGTGTTGTTTTAGGCTGGCTGAATTTAGAGCCTCTTGAAGCGAATTTGAATTGAAAATAGACATAGTTAGGGCTTGCGTTACATTGAATTATCGATAATGTGGTTGAATCGATCGATGTCATGTTTTGTTAAACCTTCTAGATCAGTGCAGAGTTGGACTTGGGTCACTTTTTGGCTCAAATTTTCTCGGCCTATAAGCTATTGACAATAATAGGAAATTGTATAGTGGAGGAAGCCTTGGAAGCTTAAATAGCATTTAATATAACACAAGTCTATACGTGTGAAAAAGTCATTTTAATATGTATAAGTTCATTTTAATAAACATGTGCTAAATTAATAAATGAGTAAAATATACTATCATCATAATACATATGTATATAAGCCTTGGACATATTTCTCTCGAAATAGTATGCATTTTAAGCTTGACGTTTTCCAGGAATTCTTAAAGCAATAAAGTATGACACGACAGGGCATTTAAAATTGTAGCGGGTCAAGACGGGTCCGGATTTTGTGACCCGACCCGACCCACGGATTCGCTGACGCGACCCTATCCACTGAAATCTGGACCCCACTTAACCCGACCCGATATGTTTCTTAAAAATACGGACCCAACCCGACCTGACCCGCGTCCAACTGTGGGTCAATATTATAACTGTGATTTTTCACTAAAGTTTGTAGATGTCGGTATCTTGGTTTCTGTGTATCGGTTGCAAAAAAATCGTGTTAAATTTCTGTACAATTTTGTGACGTTTGAGGAGGTTTTGTTTGTGGAAGAATGTGTTTTTGAAGTTTCAATGGCATCGGTTTAGTGATAGAGTTCTAGTTAGTGATATTATTTTAACTGTCTAACGTTCGAATTAATGAAGCTAGGATATCCTCTGATCAGAGGTTAGCTGACTTTTTCTTATTTTTTGCTATG
>JAQFYQ010000100.1:0-22469 GCA_034694885.1 Buchholzia appendiculata | reverse complement strand
TTATATTTTATAGAAATATATATGATATATACATATAATCTACAAATTTATACATTTATGTTTCTATGTGATCTAGGATTGTTACAACTTTTCGATTGATTGATTTTAACTGCTGTAAATGATTTAATTGACTAGAAACTCATTAAAGACAAAAGGCAGCTGTCGCCCGTCGTCTGACGCCACGAATACGACCTTGACCGAAAGCGAGGACACAGAAAGGAAGCCTGCACTGACATGTAGTGCAGAGAGTGGATCGGGCCAGACGAGGAGTTGCGCCACACAAGAAGAGTCAAAGACTCAACTTGAAACTAGTGCAGCTGCTACTGCAGCTGCTGCCGCTACAGCTGCTATCGCAGCTGCTGCTGCTGACAAGTCACCAGCCGCCGGTGAGGCTTAGCTATAGAGGCAATACATGTCATTATTTACTTTATATTCATTACACTTCATCTGGTTTCAGTCCTAGCTAGGTCTCTTTCTTTGCTTTCTAGACCATATCATGTGCAAATAGCCATTTATGTATATACATCATTGTTTAAACAAGCTATGGAACAATGCTAAACCTAGTGAACTCGGTTACTGCAGGCACTTGCAGTTATTTGTAAATGGATACGATAACACTAAATGTTCAAAACACAAAGTAAAGTGCGACGTATACTAGAAAGTATGCCAAAATGTATTTATTGTTATTTTTTTTTAAAGTCGAAAACGTAACTTAAATTTCTTTTTTAATTTTAAGACATTGCTGTAGCGTGAGCGTTGTGTTTTTAATTCTAATGTGCTGGTAAACTAATAAGAAGTTTTGTTGATATGATTCGTGTAGAAGACTCTGCAAAGAAATCCGAGTCCAGCCAACCACCGCTTCAAATCCCACCATCTAGCGTAGTGAGCATCAGCAACAGTCATTCCATTAGTAGTTCACTCCTCAACTCTTTCCATGTCCATCAGCAGTTCCTGGAAATGAGTGCTGCCGCTCAGAACGGTTTCCTCGCAAAGTCTCTGCTATCACAACACCTAGCTGCAGAGAAATCGAACCCACCACCTCAGCTCGGCTCTCCCACCTCCTCGTCCACTCAGCCATTGTTCAACTTCACGAATGGCGAGAGCGACATGGACACGTCTCCTACCTGCCTCACATCCAGCAGTAAGGTCTCTCCGAAGGGCATCGACCCTGCACCACAGTCTGGGCAGCAAGCTGGTTCAACTGCTGGTGGTGCCGTGCTGGACACGGCCGAGGTCTCCCAGCACATCAGAGAGATCCTCAACGCGCACAGTATTGGGCAGAGACTGTTCGCCCGTCACGTGCTCGGCCTCTCGCAGGGCACGGTCAGTGAACTACTGTCGAAGCCGAAACATTGGGACAAGTTGACGGAGAAGGGCAGAGAGTCGTACCGAAGGATGAACAGCTGGGCGAGTGACGACAGTAACATCATGGCACTCAAGGCGTTCGCTCCGAAGAAAGGCAGCAGCGTTGTGATGTCCTCGTACGACCAGGACGACGGAGCGACGGATGAACGGATTGCACAGATACTCAGCGAAGCAAAGACTGCCATGCAGCTGAAGCAGGAAGGGTTCAAGGTAAGCTTAAGTCCGACAGCTGAAACAGGAACGGTCCAAGATAAGCTTAAGTCAGGCAGCTGAAACAGGGAGGGTTCAAGGTAAGCTTAAGTCAGGCAGCTGAAACAGGAAGGTTTCAAGGTAAGCTTAAGTCAGGCAGCTGAAACAGACAGGGCACAAGGTAATCTTAAGTCATGCATCTGAAGCAAGAAGATATCAAGATAAGTGTATGCCATGCAGCTGAAACAGAAGACGTAAGCTAACTAAATGATCACAATTCGAACGAATTTATTTTCTCTTCAATCACCTTCAAATTTAGAGTTATTTTTTTATGCTTCTTAGTATGATTTCATAAGGTTGCATACAGGTTACAGCAAAGCACAGAGAGCGAAGAGAGAGAAATGGAAAAGAAATGAACTTAAATAAAATGTGAAATAAACCATGATTTTTTTCGGACTTCACTGAAAAATGATTAATTAACGAGTCAAAAATGATTGAATTTGTTGTTATTTAGTAGCTTGAAAGAAAGTAAATTAATCGTCATAGGAGAACATATAAGTTGAGAAATATAATAGCAGGTTTTTAAAACAAATATTCAGTGATAAAGAGAAGGTGTCAATATGCTATACGAGATAAAGCGGATGTACTAAAAAACTATTTCTAATATATTCTCAGTGTTTAAGGAAAAATTTACTGTTTTGTCCGAAAAATATTTGTGTGAATAATTCTAGTTGTACAGTCACTTCTACGCAATTCCTAGTGACGTCATCGTTGTGTGTTGTAGAACGAGGCAGCCAGTGCTATGGTAGAGAACATCTACCGCCAGGAGCTGGCGAGACTCAACTGGTCGTCCCCGGACACGTCCAACAACCAAGCATCCGCGAGGGACAAGTCCTCGTCACACCGATCTAGTCGTCACGTGACCCATGGTGCTGCTGGTGCTGCTGCATCCAATGAATCATCCCGAGGACGCAAGCCTCAGACAGATGGAAAGAACCTTACTCAAGATCTTGTTGCCAGGATCTACCAGGAGGAGCTCCTCAAACTCGCTGCGGCAGCCAAGGCAAGCGGCAACATCGACGAGCTCAACGTGTACGGCCAGGAACTGGATCGCCTCGCAGTGATGTCCCAGCAGAAACAGCGGTCTGAGTCAAATAACGGTGGGAGCTTGACGAAATTTGAATCCGATCTGGATCCCCCGACTTACCAGAACGGAGACGATCGGATGAGGATAAAGTCGGAGCTGTTTTCTTCCGACAGTCGATCTTCGGCAGATGGATTCACTTCGGATGGTGCAGGCGCGACGGGTGATGTCTCTCAGACATCGTTTGACTTTCCTCAGGACCTTCGCGTGAAGAAGGAAACCAACGGTCCTGACTTGCTGCGACACACCGGCAGCGCATTCACGCTCGTCAGACCTCGCTCTGTGCGACATAACAGTTCAGAGACCACACCCCCTTCTACCCCTCACCCCACCCCATCAGCCCCACCCATGGACTACCCAGTTCTGCTGACGCCATCAGTGGGTGACTGTCTGTCACCGCTGCAACAGATGCAGAGCATCGCCAACTCTCTGCTGACCAAGTCTCAGAGACCTCTTCGTGCCGTCCTTCCTCCGATCACCCAGGAACAGATGGACAAGTACACGACCGTCAACACCGATGAGCTTGTGAAGAAGATCAAGGACATGCTGAGTCAGTATTCCATCAGCCAGAGACTGTTCGGAGAGAACGTCCTTGGCCTGTCGCAGGGAAGCGTGAGTGACCTGCTTGCCAGGCCCAAGCCGTGGCACATGCTCACGCAGAAAGGTCGCGAGCCGTTCATACGCATGCAGGTGTTTCTCGAAGATGAGGAATCGATTACGAGACTCGTCGCGACGCAGTATCAGATTCCCGCGGACAAGTTCCTGCGAAGCAACTCGGCTTATTCGGACGGTGGAACCCCAGGTTTGTAACTTTCAATTGTAGTTCAGTAAAATTTTACTGGAATGACTCCATGTTATGATTTAGTAGCAACTGCCGATTCGTTCACTTTAATTATGAACAACTTTTTTTATCAGTTGAATAACATCAGTTTGATAGATGAATCATATATTGATAATTGTTATAATGTGCTCGTCTCGGAAAATAGAATATTCGTAGCATATTTAATTACTCTCTGATTCTCAAGTTACAATTATGGTTTTAGTTTATAGATGAGGATGATAAGGACTTGATTGCTCAGTCGGCAGTGTGATTTCTCCATTGACAAAAGCTCTAGAGTTTAATTTCAGAGCTTCCAACTTCTGCAATCCATGCTATCCTGTTTGATTCTCTATGAAACTGCATTTAATGTTCCTATACAGACTTGGTGGAAATGTCGGTGCAATTATATCTAAAACTCTATATGAATATTACTTTGAACTACTGTATGTTACTGTATTTGAGTGCTTGACCTAGTGCATAGTTGAATATTTTAATATGATAGCAGTTTCAGTTTTAAGTTATGTAGGATCATATCTTGTTTACATATTGTTTATATGTGATATATTTCACATGCATTGTGCTTGTGATCCTAACAGCTATGGACAACGCTGGCGTGTGTGCAACGTCATCTGCATCCCAATCTCCTACCTCAGCTCTACCAGCAGCAGCAGCTGGCAATAACAGCTGTAACGGCAGCAGCTGCTCTAGCAGTAACAATTCCAGCAGTGGCAGTAGCAGCAGTAGCAGCAGCTTTGGTACGGGCATTCCACCTACAGGTAACAGCGACACAAATGAACGCCTTTTACAGAATCCGTTCTCCCCACCAATTGCCTCATCTTTGTGGCCAAAACTGACGAATCACAGCATAGAGCATTCCTTTCTTGACCAATCAGATTTGCACGTGAATGGTAACAACAAGGACTTGGCGCACCACTCTGGCAGCTTGTCCACTGTTAGGCCGCCACCTTCCATTCTTCCACTGGGAGGACTCCAACCTTCGATGCCCCTCATTCCGCCAATGTTTCCCTTCCCACACACGTACTTCCACCCAACGATGCTGCTGGAGTTACAGAGATTGAGTCAGCAGTTGAACAACACGTCAAGCAGCAGCAGTAGCAGCAGCAGTGGTAGCTGTGGCAGCAGCTCTGCTCCCCCGGCTCACACAGCAGCTGGCTCTAGTATCCTGCACCAACCACCGACAGTCTTTGAGATTGCTGCCATGACCCAGGAACTAGACACTCTGGACATCACGACCAAGGTGAAGGAAGTTCTACAGTTCCACAACCTCGGGCAGAAGCTGTTCGGTGAGGCAGTCCTGGGCCTGTCTCAGGGATCTGTCAGCGAGTTGTTGTCCAAACCGAAACCCTGGCATCTGCTGAGTCTGAAAGGTCGTGAACCGTTTCTGAAGATGCACATGTGGCTGCTAGATCCTCTGAGTGTTGGAAGACTAAGGCTTTTCCAGGATCAACTCAAAGGTGAGTTAACTTTGGAAAGAAAATGTACTTTAGGAGAGCATATTTTTGAATTGATAGATCTGAAGCTTGTTCTAAAGTAAAAAAAAAAGAAATAAGAGCAAATCGGGAAATGGAAGAGTGAAATGAAAATCAATCCGATAAGAAATTAATTACTAGGTAAAGCAGATGACCAAAAATTTCATCAAGTCTGATTTCCTTCAATGATATTTCTGCTCATATTAATTTGTAAAAATAATTAACCCAGTACTGTATCAACGATTTGTTTTCGAATGTTCTGGCATAACTATTACGTTTAGTGCAATTTCTTTTATTTTTTCATTCGTTTTTCATGTCAGGATATAATCATTTTATACACAAATTGTTAGATTCTGCAGGTAAGCTCAAGTCGATTCGTATGAACTTCGAATGAATTGTCTGCCTTGCTGTAGCTCTGCAGTCTGATTGTCTGTCTATCTGTCTTGCTACAGCTCGCAAGCGCAAGAGCAGTTCAGTGGCTGACGACCAACTCTGCGACAGTCAGCTGTTGCAGAAGAAGCCGAGAGTATTCTTCACAGAGGATCAGAAGCTGTCCCTCAAGCGCGCCTACCTTGCCGACCCCTACCCCAACCAGGACGTCCTTGAGCGTCTTGCCACAGACCTCGGCGTCGGCACGAAGACGGTCATCAACTGGTTTCACAATCACCGGATGAGGGCCAAGCAGCAGCGAGGCTCCACCTCTCTCTCCGCCTCCGCCAACTCTCTGCAGACAAACAGTTCTCCATCCATGTACACCGGCAAACCAGGCGACACGAGCGACGATGACGACGATGATGATGATAACGACGACGGAAATGACGACGACGATGTGATTTCCATGTCGAGCGACGTGCCACTAAATGACTCGTGGAAAAGCGGTGTTGAATCGAAGGCAAGAGTCGCGAGAAACTTATATCCAATGGATAATGGCATGTCGCTTCATTCGGAGCAGAATGTGCAAAGCGGTGACAACTGTCGGAGCCAGAGATCATCTCCTTGCGATCCGCAGCACGCGAATGAAGAGATCTCAGTCGACGACGGACTGAGTTCGAACGAAGACGAGTCAGAAGAAATCATTCGCGTCGACTCGTCGCCTATCGAATGCGCCGCTGCTCAGCAGTGCGACGCGTCTGATCTTAGTTCCTCAACGCCTGTCGAGATCGCCCCCTGTAGTCGTAAAAAGGAATCGTTCAACAAACGAAAGAGCGCACGTCCGCAGTGGCTGTACGAGGGAACGGCTCTCGAAAAACCGAATCACAACGTCGTCTGCGACTTGAAAACTGCTAACTCTAATCTAGGTTGTGATGCGAATATGGACAAACGGTTGAACAGCGACGAATATGAACCGGAGAAAAACAACAATTCGAGCGAACAGATCTGCGTCACTGACGCAGCGACTGCGCGAGATTCGGTTAGTTCTGCGCAGCGTGCGGAAAACAGTCCGCAATCCGCTCTGCCTGCAGCGCAAGGCAGAAGGAGCGAAGGAGAAATGTGCGGTGGAGAATCGAAGCAGCTTCGACATGCAGCGTCACTTGTGGTGACATAACAGCTTCCTAAAATCTGCACAGGTGGCGCTAGTTGATGGAGTCTACAGACCCCGCCCCCCGGGGGTCCCTTACTGCTGCTGTTAACATGTTATTATAAAATAACAGGTTTTATTTAAGTGTCATTCTGCTGCTTGTTGTGTATCGTGTTGAAACTGCTTCATGATATTGTTTAACGTCGTTAAGCCTTCATCAACAGTCACTGCTGACTGGCGTTATGGAGATTCTGCTGAATCTTTTTTGTGTTCTTCTGCTATTGAGAATTTCTATTAATGCTCTAATGCTTATCCAAAGCAAGATGCTGAATCTTTAGGATTTGTTGTTGATCTGATGATGCTGTTATAGATCTGTATATCGGCCTGTGGCGGCTGTTCTAAACGGGCGATGTGCATATTACGTGAAGTAGCATAATATTTTTGTGATGATTAATTCCGTTTGCTTTTAACAAAGTGGTAGCTTGCCAAAGACAGTAGGTTATTTTATTCACGACGCCGGCCATCTTGTTGTTAGTGATTGTGACGTATATTGTGAGCTGTTTATATTTGTTACTGTAGTGAATTATCTCAGATTTGTTGTTTTATTTGTAACGTTGCGTATTATGTGAACAAGTGTACAGGTGAATTAAGGTTAAATTGCGGGCAGCTGCGCTAAGTTAGAGATATTATTGTATGCAGAACAGGCGAAAAGTTGTGTTGAGTTTATCTAGAGACCGACATCTAGTAATAGTGTCATAAAATAATTAGCTTGTGGTGTTATTATTAAATACTTGTTTTGAACTTTTTCCTTTATCTGATTACACTCAAAAATATCATTTTTCTATTAAAATTACTGTATTAGTAATTGAAACTATTCATTTCCTATAGTGTTTACGATGAAGTATTCCATTCTGACTACAGTGGATTCCAGTGGTTTGAAATATCTCATGTACACTACAATGGATTTAGGATCCTGTAGCTGTATTCAGGATATTGGAGGAAGTGTAGTAAGGAAATCTTGTATCCAGAACTTTATTCTGGGTCCTGAAAGATTGCTTCTGATTTAGGATATTATGTCCAGGATATGGCAGCACACGAAAGTGATAATCATTATAATAATTTACTTTAGTTTTGCATTTAACGTTGTTGTTTAAAGTGAAATGTTTCATGAATGACTTTCTGTCCCGTTTTACCTGTTGCAAACTACTTAACTCTACAGGTGGTTATATGTCTCGTTGGTTCAAACTTTACTCCAGTCTTGGTCGCTAGTAGTGATCAGCGATATTTTGTAAATTGTTGTTTTCAAGGCAGATATTTTTGAGTGCGTTCAGAAGTGAAAAATTCTGCCTCCAAAATATTTCTCTGAATATTTTTCGATGAAGGGAGAGTTATGTGTTTACTGAGATTTAGAGCCAAACAAAAATTGTCAAACTTCAAGTCAGAATTAATCATCAGGAATATTTTATGCATTCTGAGAGAGTTATTTTGGAGGCATTTATATAATAACTGGTCGCAAGTTCAAGTTGGATATAGGCGTCAATATTTCCTAATGTCAACCGCGAGTAGGTCTAAACTTTCCCACAATCACTTTGAGAAGAAAATACCTTTTCACACACCTTTGTTGTTTAACCGCAACTGTGCATGCATTCTTTGAAACATCAGTTTGATTTTACTGAAGAAATGATTCTTGTGAAGAAGCAAGATTACCATGATCAATCTGACAGAAGCATGGATCACATTACCAGTTTGAATGTGAAGAAGAACAAATGGTGGTCTGATGACCTTCCTAACGCAGTTACACACTTTATTATTCTTGATCCTAGTATTGAGAATGCAGCTCTGAGATATACTAAAAGTTAGGCCATGTCATGAGAGACAAACTGTTGTGACGTCCAGTCTGTATATATGTGTAATGCATTTTTTAAATATCTTTCAATTTTTATATAGTTTAATCTTAATGAATTTCAAGTTGTATTCTATTTATTGAAAGTTTTTCTGCTATGCTGCCAGTAGGTCATACTACTTGCTGTCGTGCAAAATACTTGATTTGCATGTAGTAGGATTAATTGTTGAAGATAAGAATTGTGCATAATTTAATTAACAGTCGTAGAAGACGAGAAGGTGACTTCATGCTGCTTTGTATTGTTTTGTATTCCTGTATTTCTGTCCTTATTTCACTCATATGAGTAAGTGAGTATTTATCTGAAAGATTTGATTCATTTGAAATCCATGTGCAGCTTAGAACATTTTAGTTCGGCTATAGATTGAGTTTGTACCACGACATTTTTTAGAAATGACATCATTCGCAGGTCATACAGATCTTTTAGAGGTTTTGTAAGCGTTGTCAAGTGGGTCAGAAATTGTTAAATTTATCACGGTCTGTTAGCTTAAAGCCTATAATTTGTAGAGAATAGTCTTTATTCTTGCCTACATTCTTCTTCTTTTAAATGTCTAATTGAAAGAAGTAACTTGTATCAATTTAAAATCCCAAGCTATTAATGTCAAATTAGTTTTTATTGAAAATATTTCAAACATTGAAAATTCTGAACATTGAAAAACAACTAATCTTTATAGTAACAAAGCATTTCTAATAATATCTTGATATTAAACAGGTTACAGCAGTCCATATTCAATATGATTCCGCTTAACTAAATTATTTGATGCAAAATTCTTTTGCTGCCATTACTACTGTTGTTATTGCTACTTAATGCCTTCGTATGGCGCGAAACTCTTATGAAAATACAATACTGCTGTTGTAGTTAAAACTCGAAGCATGAATCGATGTTATATATATTTACTTAAATTTGCTGCTGAAATTATATCTGTGCCAAATTATGTTTTCTCTTTATCATTAGAGAATGACAGTTTCTGATATTATTTTCATTCTTGCGTTTATATACTCAAAGATACTCGTTTTTTTATACTTACGATGTATTGTTTGTATTAGTGTGTTGACTTTGAATCGCGTTTAGTTGTTTCATTCGATTGTTTTTCTTGTTAATTTCTTGGCAGCACTTGGATGGTTTAATTACTGTTATTGTTTTTCAGTAAGAATGGTCATAGGCTCAGCTACTGAATGTTTTACTAGAGATCTACACTTGTTAAGTTTTCTAGAGTTCAATGTCAACGAAGTTGAAATTCAGTTGTTCTGAAAAATGCATATCAAGTGTTTGTAATACTAGTTGTTAAGCCGGAAGTGTGTTCATATATTAATAGTGGATACTTTTCAGTTATTACCAATTTTGAAACTGTCATGGATTGGAATTACTAACAAATATTCAAATATTTGTCATATGCATTGAATTATGTAGTTTTTACGAGAATGCATTATGAATTAAAGTGTCCTCAGTATCTATGTTAGTTGTTATGAAATACAAACTGCTTTACGTTCGTTTACATGGAAAGCAACTGCGGTCTATTTGAAAATTCAATAGTAGCCGTTCAGTTATTATTTTTATATATTTTCTTGTTAACAAAATGCCTAGACTATTTGCGAGCCTGTATGATATTCATTGACTCTAGACTATGAATATAGTAACGACTCTAGACTACCTACGTTTAATCAGTAGCGAGTGACCTTTTTCGATCATCTTTAAAATCAAATCCACATTTTTTATGTCTTTAATTAAATCAAATGTATTGTTGTGTCGTGTTTATTGTATTGTCAAAGAATGTATCATTGTTCTGCATTTATCAGTGATTGTGTAATGTGTTTTCGTGACGAATTCAATTCAATCTTCAACCTTCGGATTATATGAAGCCGAGTCGCAAATCCAGCAGGCTTTTATATTTTGCATGAAAGTAAATATAGAGAGAAATGCAAAGTTTAGTACAGTTTATGAAGCTAGAGTGCTCGTTCGATTCCGTATTGACCAGCTGGGATTGGAGGGACGTGGGTGCTAACAGATAATACATGAGCCGAGTAGGATTGTTGAGACAAAATGTAAATACTTGCCAATGAATAGAGTGGCACAGAGGAGTGGTCAATCTGTAATTCTTATGCTGTAAATATTGTAAGTTCATTCCAGTATTGTAAAACTATTTAATTAAGATAAAACATTCCATTTTTTCAAAGTTTTTCAGGAAATGTTGTAAGATTGATTATCCAGAGTTGTATTGAAGCATCAGTGTGACTAGATAAAGATAACCTTTTATTAACCTTATGTTGCCAATCTAATGTGCTAATGTACAACACTTGCGTCAAACTTAATCCTACCAGCAGATCTGACCTCTAACTTTTTATATTTTGTTTCTATGCCTGTGTTAGTATTTGTTTATTCAAAGTTTTAACATTGTCAACTTATTGATTGAGCTATGAATCTGTGCAATGCTGCTGATGTTGCTATTAGATGGTGACTATGTTATCAGATTGATGAGGGTATACAACAAGCTGCTGTTGATAATCAGTATCAATGAACACTGCTGATATGTTTTTACTGATCTCCTGCTGAAGTGTGCTCCCAGTGTGTACGCTAGGTTCATCACAGTGAACATGTAAAGAATGTAAGTTGGATGTGTGAAGAATGTAAGTTGGATGTGTGATGAATGTATGTTGGATGTGTGATGAATGTATGTTGGATGTGTGATGAATGTACAATGAACACGCGGTGAATGCACAGGGAACATGAGGTGAAAGTGTGATGATAATTGTATGAAATATAAAAGAGTTGACATGAAATGAACATATAGCAAACATGTGATGAACACATAGTGAACATGTGATGAACACATAGTGAACATGTGATGAACATATAGTGAACATGTAATGAATGTACAATGAATATGTGATGAATGTATCATTATTGAACGAATCTGTGATGAACGCTATGTGAATATGTTAGTGTGCTGGTGAATGATTGTGTGATGAGCAAATGGCGTATGCATCTACACGTATGAAAATAATTCATCAATGCAGCTCAGAATTCAATGGGCCGAGAATTTATTTCTACTAGACTACCAACAATATGAATGAAAATTTAATTTCTCTACTGTATAATTATACTGTATTTCTCAACTAATTAGAGGAAACAATTTTTTGCACGAAAGTTTAGTTTTATTCCTTAATATCAGCATCGTAATCCAGTTGCGAAAGCATTAATAATAAATTTATAGGTTTATTTAATAGCTACAGCCTTCAAAATACTATAGACATGTACTAATGTTTAATTATATTATTGAAACGTAACGAAGAGTAATGATTTATATTTTACAATTGTAATATTTATATATAGATAATTATTTATTTTAATAAATTCATTAATTATATCTACATATATAATCGTACGGAATTGTAAATATTGTGCTGAATTGATTAAATGCGTCCGTGCTATGTACTAGAAAAAGGTAAAATTTACAGTTGTTAGTGTAGAAGTAGAATCAAATCTGTGCCTCTCAGTTATGTGTTCTTTCTTAACTAAGTGCTCATAATCTTAACAAACAGATCTGCCGTGTATCTTATAACGCCGTATTTCGCTAACCAGTATATTACTAATAATGATAATAATAATAGCGTCGTTAATTAATGATATTAACCTTGTCATAATTGTAGGAACAGTTAAAAAGCACTGAAAAATTGAATGAATTAAGCCTGAGTGCAGGGACACTAAAGGGAACTAAAGTTGAGTGCCCTCAATCATTGAAATATAATAATAAAAAATAATTAATAAAATTAATAGGTAATATTTTAATAATAATAGATACTGAGCTGTTAATAATAATATGTTAATAATAATAGATACTAGAGCTTATATTTTTACTGAAGCAAGTTTTTTGATCAAAGTGTGTTTATCGAGCGCCTTGAACTCTAATTTCAGCTGAAGAAATTCAGCACTTATTTCAGTTAAAGTTGTTCCTTGAGCTAAAGCTGCACAAGTGATAAGCTCGTCTCTAAACAGAAGACGTTCTTATAGCTAGAGCTCATGAGCTACAAGTTTCGTGAGATGTAGCTATTCTTAGAGCTACTACTTGACTTTTAGCTAAGCCTACTATACTTTTAGCGTAAAAGCATGCTTTGAGATAAAGCTTTTTCTTCCACATTTTGCCTAAACTGCTCTTAAGGAAAAATCACATTTTGAACCACAACTGAAACAATAACTAAACGATAGCAAGTTTACATTGATGTCATTCTGGTGCTTACAGTATTGTTAGCGAGCACGTGACTGAGCACGTGATCGCCAAGCGATGCTGCCATTGGTCCTGTATAATAGGCTGATCAATGCTGCTGTTCAAGCTGCTGCTTTAAATGTTTTATCAATTTCTCTTTCCGTGTCTTTATCGTCGTCTGTCGTAAAGTGCGTGTGCGTGTGTGTGTGCTATATTTATATTTGTACATAATGATGATGCTGATGATGTCTTACTTATATTATGTCTGTCTCTCACTATCTCTCTATCTCTCTTTACTTTTTCTAATTATTATGAGCTCAACGAGAAATGTTGTAGTGTATGTTCGTGAACCAGTGCCAAGTCGTGATAAATATTATATATATTCTTGTACTTTCATCGTTGTACATCCGATAACGTTCGCTGAATGGTCTCTATTATAATTAAAGAGAAGCTTATTTTTATGATGATGTCACACGGGCGTTTCGGTGTCGTGTCTATTATAAGTCAAGACTTTAGAAATCATAATTATTTACTGTTTGATAAAACAAATAAAAAACAATGCAACAGTTAGCACTATATTTCATTCACGAAACTTTGTTTGATCAGTTTAACAAGTACTACGATTGCTACTGTCACTTACTCTGAGTTGAGTTTTGAGAAAAGGATGAGGAAGACATCTGCTTAAGTCTCACGAGACAGAGTCACATGGGCGAGTGATGCATGTGTGATAAATGTCAATGCACCAAACAAGCGTCTCTACATAATATAAAAGTCTATGGACAATAAGCATAATCCAGTTAAAGATGATGACAACAAAAAGCAGGTTATTCCAGTCACAAAAAGAGATCAAGAAGGAAATCTGTCATGCACGTTAGCGCCATTCCCAGTACATTCAACAAACAGGAGCGAGAGCTGCACGAACAAGTGCAAGCTTCATCGTGGTGACAATGACATTCAACTTCAATACAAACAACAGTACAAGCACAACATACTCAAACAATGAAATAGCAAGTCTAGGCAGACACATTTGCACAACATTACATCAGAAAAACAGGAACAAAATCAGACAACTCCATCCACACTGCACGTAATATACTGTAACGTTGCTGATCTCTCTTCTGTTACCGGTACGCTTTCCTGTGTACCCGCATGCTGTTGAAAACTAGGTCTCGCAGCTATAGAATGAAATAGTACAGCTATAGTCAAAATTTATTAACTACTGCCCTAACCCTAACCCCTAACCCTACTTTGAACCCTATAAACCCTACCTTGAACCCTATAAACCCTACCTTGAACCCTGTAAAAATTACCAATAATAGGCTAACAGCATGCGGGTACACAGTAAAGCTACCGGTACATATAAATAGCATTCAACGGCTGTCGCACAAAATGTACCCATATAAATATAAATATTGTATCATAGCAATAAAATAAATTATGGAATGCAATACAACAATTGCTATATACGTAAAGTAGGCCTACAACATAACTGTGTCTGTAAAATAAAACCTTTACAGTATGACCTTTGGCCGTGCTCATCTGGTCTAGTCGGTCAGTGGTAAAAGTCATGCGTAGCAATACGTAAGACAAATAACCATCACCAGGACCTGTCTTCGGACAGAACACTATCATCATCATCATCGTCAACAGTAGGACCATATGGTCAAATGAACATTGTACTCATGTCGCAGATCCCACACGCGCCGCGGCAGTTTGCTCTCAGCTTCACATCCTTAGTCTGTGCCGAAAACTTAACTTCAGAGCATATCAGTTAAACATTGAAAAACTGATAACGATTCAGGCTCACACTAAACTGATAAAATTCTCTACAACGATTACTGATATAATTGATTGCTTCATAATGAAAAATAAAACATCCACGCTACTTAGCATAACCAGTGCCGTAGCCAGCTTCAAAAAAGCAGGAGGGTCACCAGTTCTGTTCAGAGAGGCACCAAAAGTTTTCCAAAATATTAGTGACCTATTTATAAATAAACCCTCTAAAAAATTTCAATGAACGTTTTTACAGCATTTTCTTTCTAACAAATTTTAACGACTTTTTTCGTTCTCGACGGAAATAACGGGCTCTGAATGATAGTTTTACCCTATCTTAATTAGCGGGGACACCAATGTTTGGCGGGAGGGACGTGCCTAAAACCCACGGAACCCCTTGGCTACAGCCCTGTGTATATCCTCATGAACTGTGAGAGAGAGTATATCATAGACACAAGATGTTACTGAGACAAAAATAGACAATATCAGCTGAACGCTTTCTAATACACAACAACAACAATAGAAGAAACACGTTAAAACAAGTAAGGCAGTATGTAATCAGGATTTCAATAATATAAATATAAAAAATATTCAATCATCTATTAAGTTTAAATACTGTTCTCTGTTTTAGTTTCTACAATAATCAGGAAATCATATCAGCATATACACAATATCATACATAGTACAAGCAAGACAAATATCAAATACGTTATTCACAACTAACAACAGTATAAAATAGCCACATTGAAACAAAAGTGGGCTAAAACACAACAAAATACAAACAAATAGATCACGACAGCTATTCTCGAATTAACAGCACGCAATACAAAATAATTGTTAGAAATCTGGCGATTTAAAATTGTCTATGTTACACGCTAATCTCATCGCATATATCAGAGAGCAATAAATTAACAACTATCTTCTTTACATAAATATAAACATATGAACAAATTACATAAACAGTGCATAACAGCAAAGTATGGGAAGGACCTTTGGCCGCCCACCGGTGCTCATCTGGCCTAGTGGATCGGTGGTTGAAGTCATGCATAGTAATACGTAAGACAAATAATCATCGCCAGGACCTGTCTTTCGACAGAGCACTATCATCATCATCATCATTATCAACAGAAAAGAGACATTGCCCATTGCTTGCCTCAAAGAACCAAACTGTAACAATGGCACGTCATAGCAGACACACACAACATGTCACATGCGCTAAATAAGCAGTAACTGTCAAGAGCTAGTCACAAACGAGTCAACTTTCAAATACATGACAAATTTTCAGTAACTGCTGTAGATTCTTGCACTTCTCTATTCCATTATGATTACATATCACAATAGGCCAAACAAATTAGGAAATATTATAAATACCACAAAATACTAAATTTTGCACAACTAAATACACATTACAATAAATTTTACTAATAACATGCACTGTAAAACTTTCAACAAATATTGGCACAAATGCTTCATACACACACTAGAGATCAATCACTTGGATTTCACTAGAGTATTTTTATTCTACTCAAATATTGAGAAATGAATCGGAAGCACATTACCGCGACTTGTTAAGAAGGATAATTTTCCATTGTTGGAGATATATAAGCCTGACAAGGAAATTCTGACGTAAAATGCTGA
Organism: Buchholzia appendiculata; assembly: GCA_034694885.1. Classification (NCBI taxonomy): domain Eukaryota; kingdom Metazoa; phylum Annelida; class Clitellata; order Enchytraeida; family Enchytraeidae; genus Buchholzia; species Buchholzia appendiculata. Next base: position 6,429 of record JAQFYQ010000100.1, on the reverse strand, counting down.
TGCTTGCCTGTACGGGAAGGAACTTTGGCCGCCCACCCGTACTCATCTGGCCTAGTGGATCGGTGGTTTAAGTCGTACGTAGTAATACGTAAGACAAATAGTCTAACCATACCCAGGACCTGTCTTCGGACAGAGCACTATCATCATCATCATCATCATCATCAAATGCTGATGAGGAATACAGCCTCAAATTAGAACCCATGCAGTGATGCCAAGTAATGCTATTTAAAAACCATGTACTGAGTAATTTTATGTTTACATCAACTGGCATAGAATCAACTCAACACAAATCTGTTACTCCAGGAACTGTTTCTTACCCAAGGAATCAGCTGATATGCCTGTTGCATGTAGATCAGAGAGAAGTATCACGTGATCACCGAGAACCCCCTCACGCATCACGTCGTCACGGGGAACCCCCCACGTATCACGTGATCACAGAGACCCCCCCCAAAGTATTCCGTGATTATGGAAAAACTCCCCCACGTATTACGTGATCCAACAGTCTTTCTGGTACCTCCCCTGCACTTCCAAGTCTGCTAGAAATCTCTCCGCTTCACTGTCTGTCATTCCTCCGCTTGCACCAACAATGTGCACCAATGCACAGTGCACATCATGCGCCATGTGTCGTGCATCACCGCACACGTAGACATGTGCACCGTTCTGCACCAACTCCCACACGCCGCGCATGTCCTCGCGCAGAAGGTCCTGCACGTAGACCTTGGACGGTTGGTCTCGAGAGAAAGCGGTCCGCAACTCCAGTTTGCTCTCTTCCACCAACTGACCTGCACACGCACAACACACATGTGTTGATGTTATCATATGTCAGAATCAATTCAGATCCTGTCAGTCATTCACTGGCACGCACGGCGCATGTGAAAGGAAGTGTTATATACATACATACATACATACATTTAAAGAAAGCACACAGGCTAAGGATACAACATCAATAGTAATCCTTATTAATCCTTTGGTACAACAGCCGTGTTATACGCTCAAGCATATTGTGCACGTATTTTGTTAGAAAACCAATAATACTAGCTGACAGCTGTAGTAGCTCATGCATACCGAGCTCGTTATTGTAGAGAAAATCCTGATTCTTCCGTCGACAGCCGAAGTAGAGGACATTGCGTCCAGTGGCGCCCAGGTGAACTGCAACAGATAACAGAGAGCCATCAAAGACTCTTGAAAGCTACTCGCGAAATCACGTTTACATAAGCAAGCAGCACAGCAGCAGAGACACTTTTCCTTGGAAATTTGAAGAAATGAGAGACATCGAAAGCAGTTTTGCGTACGAAATTGTCCTGACAGAACCTGATGAATCAACAGCTACGTGCCATACTTGAATCGCTGGGTCAAAGATAATCATTTATCAATCGTAAACTTGTCCATCAAATGACAGCCTAACAAAATCCATTATAGGAGCTTCTTTAGGTGCATAATATTCAGTTGCATCACTAGTTAGCTCTCTGAAATCTTCAAATGTAGACAACAACAAAAATTTAAAACTTTGACATCATCATCATCCTTTTTTAGAATACCATAAACTATAGACTTCAAAGTTATTGAACAGCGTGATGTTTTTATGGCTACAATTCATAAAAACAAACAGAGATTAATGCCATACTCACTTCGTTCCTGAATGAAAGCCCTGAACGGTGCGATGCCCGTCCCCGGCCCAATCATCAGGATTGGAACGTCACCGCTGGATGGAAGACGGAAGTCTGGGTTCTTGCTGATGAAGACCGGACACGAGTCACCGATGTGGAGCCGGTCCTGTAGGAACGTGGTCGTGACACCGGTTCGTGCCTTGCCCAGGGTAGAGTAGCGCACCACAGCGGCCGTGACAGAAACTGCAGTGGAATTCTAAAACCACATCACACAGATCTGTCTGCTTACATAACTGTAAAGCACTCTAGTGATCAAACAGATTACAGCATTGTGCTAAAATAAAACAATAACGTAACAATTTTTGATATCAAAACTATTCTCAGACATGTCATCAATTAAAATCACAAACCATAATGATTCGCCTCTGACTCAATTAATCTTGAAATTTGATCATGTAAGAAATTTCTTCGTTTCAATATATCAAAACGTGACACGATCAAAATACTGTAATTTTAAAGAACAGTGGCACAGAAGATGTATTTTAGTATGATGCATAATCATCACAATAGTTTCTATCAATATCGTTTCCATTTTCATCGTTATCACCTTATTAATTAACACCATCATCAGCTAGCATTATCATCATCATCATCCAATTGGCTTCAAAGACATCATTACATGGTGGCTTTTCCAATCAAAAACACTTCAACAAAATACTTAGAATTAATCAAAACAAAAGGTTACATATGGTTAAAAAAACTTTCATGTAAATTTATAAAAACAATTGTTGGGAGCAAAATATTTCAGTACATTTCTTACTAACAGCACAGCAAAAAAGTATTATCTGAACCAAACTAGAAATATCACGATCTCAAACAACACTGCGACCTTACCGGATAAAATCCAGCATGACAAAGGATAAAATCCAGCATGACAAATATAACGATAAGTATAGTATGCGCTTACAACAACGCAAGACGAGGACATGGAGTAATATCTCGGAAGTAGCGACCTCAGGTGGCCAAGAATCTCTTCAACCGTCAGAGCGGAACAAGCTTCGCTGAAGTCACGAAGAACATCTGCCACCTCCCTCTCAGCCAGGTATTCTTGCAATTTCACATTTGACTTGTAAATCTGAAAACAAAAAACAATAATTGAGCATGAACTAAGGTGAAATAATCATACAATAAATTGTTAGCTAATACAGTGAATAATTATTCATTAACATATTTGTTAGAGCGATCAGTCATTCATCAAATTCCACTTACTGCAGTAGAATGGTAATTCAAGAAATTTTAATCAAACATTCAAAAAATCGAATGAATGAACAATTGAATGTTAGAAATTTTATCTAACATTCAAAACATTTGCGTAATTTACATTTGTAGTTGACAAAATAGTCACAATGTCATAGGCTACAGCTAAGAAAAAGCAACAGACATGAAAAGTGACTAAGATAAACAAGGCAACAGATAGACAAGGTAACTCAGATAGACAAGGCAACACATAGAGAAGGTAACCAGATTTGTCCAACTTTCTTATAACCTGTCATCAGTGGCGTTCATGCCAACTACCTGATAATAATTACATCTCAAAACCTGAGCTTTGTCATTAGTAAACAATTGTTACAAAACATGCTACAAACTGAAAAAGGAATTTACTCTACAATTCCATATTATTAAGCAACTTGAACTACATTATTGTAAGTAGAATATATTACTAAAAATTGATAATCATAAACCTACAAAATAAAACCAATCATTAATATGTGAAAAATTAAAAGATTACAAAAGTACAATTAAAAACCAATCACTGAACCTACCCCATGTTGAATCAATGCTGCTAGGCGTTCCTTGCTGGCGCCCTCTGGCAGTCGTTGAAACAACAATTGTAACAGCTCTGGCTTCACTTGTTTCAGATCATAGAACATCTCAAGCACAAACTTCAGCGGTAATTTATCAGCTGGAAATAAAGAAAAAATATAAACATATGGAAAATAAGGCAAAATATATTAGGCACTTAACATTTTCAATAGTGCTGATATTTTAGCCTCATTCAAAAACCTCATTATTGATGAATAAATCGCTTACAAGTGAAAAATTAGCTAGCAATAGTGAAACGCCCTTATTATTGCCTTCTTAATGTCAGTTTTCCATGTTCGCATAGACACTACATAAATGTATCCTTCAGTTCATCACAAGTGCAGCACTCCAAGACTCCAAGCGGGTATAACAAACAAAAGTGCTCTTTCAGTACATAAAAGTGTACATAAATTATGCAACCTGTCCTCAAGAAACCTGACATTGACAACCGTAGCTCAAAACAATTTTTTAATTATATTAAATTTGCAGCTCTGAAACACCATTTCAAAAACCTGATATTACACAATATACAAGTTGATGACAGTTTCAGTTCATTTCATAAACGAGAGCAACAGTAATACAAGATCTCAATGTTAACGAAAGCAAGAAGCAATTGTGCTGATATGATGATGAATCTTGCTCACAAGATGATACAATGATGAATAAATCAATCAAAGACCAACACATATCAATATCTAGCGCCATTACCTGACTGAGGCTGGTATGCCCACTTTGGAATATCAACAATCTCCGTTCCAAATAATCCGGCAGCCGCAAGAAAAGTTTCCACTTCGGAAGGACAGTTTCTTGGATAGATTCCCAAAGCATCACCTAAATGCAATGAAAATCACATACTGAATAAAAAGAATAAGAATAAGAATAAAAAGACTTTTTTATAAACATCAAGAACATACTTAGTAACACAGAGTAGTCATGCACAACAAATATGTCATCCAAGTGAAGCAACAGTTCAACAGTGCACGAAATGTATGCGCAGTTTGCACACTCTAAGAAATGTATGCTCTGTCTGCAGACTCTAAGAAATGCATGCACATTCAGCACAAGTTTCGCACATTGAACCCTGCACACATAGCCTTGCACGAGGCCTTCATCAGGAATCAGAATAATGACAAGAAATAGCAACATTGTAATACACAACCTCTTAGCAATTAATCCCATAAAAAACTAGCTTCGTTCTGTAGTCAAAATCCTACCAAAAAAATTTTGTCTCGATGAAATAAGAGTTAAGCACAGTTCATATTAATTTGCTTAATAACCTACCAACGATCCAATTTAGAGCACCGTCCTCCAGCTCAAACTCACAGTGAATTGTCTCCTTATCATCAGCACCATAAGCAGCTGTTAGATTGTACTTTACCTACGTACAACAGCATAACATACCAGAGTTAGATTGTACTTCACCTAAGTACAACAGCATAACATACCAGAGTTAGATTGTACTTAATCTAAGTACAATAGTTTAATACACCAAAGTTGGATTGTACAGCAGCATACAGAAACCATTGTTAGATTGTACTTTACATAAGTACAACAGCATACAAGCCCACAGTTAGATTGTACTTAACCTAAGTACAACAGCATACAAGCCCTTGTTAGATTGTACTTAACCTAAGTACATCATATTTAGTCATCATACAGAATTGTGTATAAAACATGTTATCTCAATGTTTATTCCTATCATGTCAACCTCGTCTAAATTCATTTTATCTGTAAAAATATCATCACAGGAATCTCAATAATTCTTTCATGGCAATAATTAATTGTAACATAAGTAAGAATAAATTCACAATGATGGCCTCACAAAGTTCAACTATGTCTGAGTATGTCTAAATTAGAACATTTTTCACAATTTATAAAGTGCAAAATAGTTTTTAATAATGTAATGCTTTTCTGGGCTATGACATTTTTTGCACACCAGAAATAATTTATTGCTAAAATCAACAGAGAAAATTAAAAACAAATGAGTTACATCATCATCGTCAAAGCTATTATTATTATAATCATCATTAACTTTGTTCACATATTTAAATATACGACTCGCTAAGTTCCAGCTAATCAAAGCAAAGGCACAATTAAGCTTCTAAACTTATATATAAAACAAACAGCTTACATTTTATGTTAAAATTACCTTATACGTTACACGTCTTCACGCAGAAGTCAATACAAATATATCTGAGCTCCTCTTTTTGAACATGTGAACACATGAGCGAATTTGCATTAACAATTTGATATCATTTGGCCCAAAACAAAATCCGTGGATGCACAAATTTCTCACTCGTATGTTAATCCATTTACACGTAACTATATACTAGCCACCAGTACATGACGAAAACCCAGGGAGATTGTAATTAAAGACATTTACTACACCACCACTCTGCACTGCAACCAAACTGGGGCAAAAAGAACTACACAATTTTTTGAGCTAATAACGTACATAAATCACTTCAGCCCGGTCAGAGACACGCACCTTTAACCGTGCCATGTAAGGCCTGTCTCTTGTAAATCCATTCACATTATTTGATTCTTCCTTCACTGGCTGCAGATAATCCAACTTTGGTACGATCTCAAGGCGGCTCAGACCGTTAACAACTTTACTGAACCATGCAAGAATAACTTCTCGGTCCTCGCAGTCGACGTCAGTTCTCGGCACAAATTGTCGCGCTTTTAGTTCCAGCAATCTAAAACCGATAACAAGCAAGCACAGCTTTCTCTATTAGTCCCAAACCAAAAAAACTGGCAAGGAATGAGGTTTAACTCAGCAGGGTCTGTCGAAGCTCAACCCCTCTGTAATTTTAGTGTAAGGGATCATATATTTAACAAAGAGGCCCGGGTTCCTCTTATGCTTTAGATCCCGAATCACACTGTTGTTGTTTGTCTCCCGTCCTAGTCTCCGTCAGGCTAGGGCCCCGTACCGCCTCCGGCTGCCGCCAGGGCGTCC